>JBCFXI010000454.1:0-159087 GCA_038496175.1 Ampulex compressa | reverse complement strand
TATATATAATGTAAAAAATTACACGATGTTATCATCCTTGTAATAATTCAAGGTTGCAGAAACTCGGATATTATAACATAGGTGACACATTTAGTTTTTAAACATTGCAGCTAAATTTTTTCTGTAACAATGTTTGCAAACATACAGCAGGCATTTACTTTGAATGTTCTTGTGGAATGATTAAATAAAAAGTAGACTAATAATAATATTATTTTACTACAATAAATTATTATTGCATGTTATATATTAAGACATGAAATTTTTTGATATATAGGTATTACTACTAATCATTCTATTAAAATGATCAATAATCAAATAAACTGTTTTTTGACATATGTAAATTCATTTATTTTCAATGACAAGTATTCTATTTTGCTCTAAGATAACAATAGTCCAGAATGAACAAATTTTCCGTTATATATAATGGTATATTATGCGCAAATTTGATTTCCATTGGACATTCTTTTAATATTCAAGTTACTATAGTTTAGTGATACTTGTAATTCCTGTGACCACCTGTAAAATAAAAAAAAAATGTAACATCCTTACAATACTTGTGTTATATTACTTTTAAAGCAATAACGTTTGACTTACGAATTCTCCGGTAATTTATAATGTAACTTATTATCATTCCACTGACTGCAATTTGAAAGAACGGTGCTATGCCAGATTTCTTGGGTAAGGTGTACTTCCATTGCCAGCGCCAATAAGCTGTAATGTTAAGAATAATATTAATATTGTCACATGTACAATAACATTTTTATAATCTAGACATAAGCCTCTACCATATTCGTGGGTATATCAAGAGGTTATGCAATTTCTGAAACAAAATGGCCATTCTACGATGACAAAATATATACCTCGTGACGCTAATTCGGCGACTTTCTGCGGTGTTTTCTCACGCCTGCTGAACCATGCGGGTATATCTTTTAGTTTTAGATCGAAAAACTTAGTATCGGCTGTAAATAAATTTCCATTATTAATCTATCGAGGAAAACCAAAAAAGTGACATTGAATAAGTAGACTAGAACTTACGTGTGCCATAATAACGTGATGGGTTATAGGGACCGTGCTTTGCTGGATCATATTCGACTGGATAATCTCCGAAACCCATTTCGCTTTTGAATGAGCTATCACCGATTCTTGAGTTTAAATTCGCCTAGATTTCTTACAGAAACGACCTCGAGCAGATCAGCTCGGCCACGAATTACAAGAATTCCGTATGACAAGGTTTGCGACTGATCCGAAGACGAAAGCGCTCCAGTGACTTATGCTTCAATTTCATAACTGGTTCGTTGTATCTGTATTCTTATCGTTTATAGATAAACGTTAGTAAAAAACACCACAAACCAGATATAGAATAGATCTAACATCTTACAGCACGTAGAATTTCATGTTTTGCAACAGTGATTGTATAAAAATTCAAATATTTTGTCACAAACGATACAGCGGAGTATAGAGGAGACCGAACATCTTATGAGCTTAGTGTCCGATTATATGACATACCGATCGTGTCAAAATCCGACGTTATCGTATGCCCTCTATGATTTAGAGCGGTGAATTTAAAAATTAAATCAAATTCAACCAGAGAATTCAACATATTGATTCTGCGAAAATATGTAATGTTCTTGTTATACGTGTGAAAAGCAGTTGCCAGACGTTAAGTAGTGGATACGTTAGAACATGTTTTTTGTCACCAATAGCACAATATAGATATAGTAAAAAAAAGTACTGATATATTGAAGCTAATAGAAATTTCAACTCGGATTTTCTGTATGGATGTACATTCTGAATTATTAATTTGTTCCTGGACCCCTGAGGGGGGGTAAGGAGAAGCTGGAATGCGATCGTGGAGGTGCCAAGTGGCAGGGACCGGCTGGACCTGCTTTACCGACTGTACGCTCGTCATGCGCGCGATTTACAAACTGCGCTGGAACTTATAATCATGCCCGGTGTAATATATATTGATATATATTGTTGCATTATTCATAGAAACTAGCGAATATGATATTACGAAACCTAATATAAGTTATTGGCAGTATAAGGAGATGGAAAATGAGGGTATTATCTTTAAACACGGAAAGAATGTTCTTCGAGAAGAAACTTTTGCATCTTAGTTGCTTCGTATGTTTTCCTAAAATCAATTTCTTTGCCAATTGCTCCAACAAAGCAACTAAGATGCAAAAGTTTCTTCTCGAAAGATATTTTTTCAATGTTGAAAGTTAATACCGCCACGTACCTCCACGATCGCATTCCAGCTTCTCCTTGCCCCCCTTCAGGGGTCAAGGAACAAATTATTGATTTGGTCTGCACAGACGGACCCATTAATTTGTTCTGCGACCCCTCAAGTGGGGCAAGGAAAGGGTGGAATACAACCGTGGCGGTGTCAGGCGGTTGTCCAATTTTAAAAGATATTTTGTTCTTTTCCTACCTTCTTAGACTATCAATAAATTATATTAGGCTCTATAATGTTGTATTTGCACGAATGTATGAATAATACAATTAAATATGTCGCGTGTCGATCACAGAGTCTATAAATCTGGGCCGATTGGCCCCAGTCGCCTGACACCGCAACGGTCGTATTCCAGCTTCTCCTTGCCCCACTTGAGGGGTCGCGGAACAAATTATTGATTCAGTGTGTACATCCGTAACGTAGAATCAACAGGAGCAAAGAACAGCGGCAAGTATCCGTGGCACACGATAAAGTAAAGTTTAAATGACGAAAGTGATCTATGATGCATAACTATCGAACTTACAGAGGATTATAATTGCGTACATGTCGACGTATCGACATTACGTACAAATGACATAAATGAGCAGTATGACCAACAGATCATGACGATGAGTTACATGAAATAAACGATAGGTGGTGTTGCATAGGAAGGACGTGCATCCTGATAAAAAATGATTGCCAATGAAGATGTAATATCTATTGTAGTATTTTGAATTTATTGATGCAAAGTGTACGCCTGATGATCTTAAATGTTTTGCTTGTTTTACTTTTTGTTAATATTTATAGATTATCTCAAGGTATAAAAAAAGTTATTAAGAACAAGGTAGAGTTTTTTCTTGCACTTTTTTTTTTAAATTCTTTTTTCGGCACCGATTGCTAAAGTCATTTGGCCTAGGACGTACTGTTTAAGGTGGGTTCCGAACCACCTCCTTGCATTTTTATCTGTCTCAATAATGATATTTAATTAAAATGGAAGAATTCAGATAGGTGTACTAAAGAAATTTTAAAAAAGTTAGCCGCATTGGTATGGCACGATTTTTTAATAATCTTTTCCGTGTAAATAAATTGCAGTGAACATAATCTGTTTGTTATTTAACTCTCAAAATACTCATATATAAATGTCTTCCTATCTGTATTGAAATACATATAAATGTCTTTTAAAAACTTGATTGAAAAGCATTCCTAATATTCGTATCGTCTGCTCTTTATTCTGCAAAATCGACTTTGTTATTCGATTACTGCTACTATTTTTATTATTAAATTGGAAGGTAATATGAAAAAATTGCAACGCACAACCACAGTATTCTTATACACTTTCATATCTATAACCCGCTTTTCGGGATATATACAAAAAGTTCAAAAAATACTTTTCGAAATACGTTGCACATACCAGTTATGCGATGAAGCGTATAAATTTATTTTGTCGTATCGTGGCAAGGGCAACGATTATATAGAAATATTTAACAAATATGAATAATGTTCATAACATTATTTTTATTCTCTTTCTTATTACTACCACTAATCTCTAGCGGTCATTATATTAATTCTCTTATTATGCTAGTATTCGCTAGATTGCATGTGCCTGTTTCTTCTCGTTAATTTGTAGTGCTCATAATTGATCAATTATGCATTACAAATGACCATAACATCCCGTGCATTTTTTCTCCGTTTTTACAGCATTGAGCCAAACCGGCATCGATATCTTTGAAAAGTTAATTACGCAAAAAATATAGTCAATGCCACTTTGCTCTTAATCATTACCGATTCTAAGAGAAATCAAGCATTTCGGAAGTCATGGTCCCAGATTCGAAAGTATTACAAATCTAATGTCAGGTGTTATACCATAGGCCAAACATTAATGCTAGCTTCCTATACCGACCGTGGCATGCAAGCTTCATCAACGCGCAATAACTCAGTACAATCTTCACGTACCCTAATAAGTTGCGTACTAACTTTTTCTTTTCAGCGATAACATCCGTGAGCCGAATTCGAGCCAAGTCACAAAATAAATAACGTTTATACATAACTTATCGCCCTTTTTTTCGTCTTTGATCAATGGCAGGCGCGGACAGAAACGCAAATGACCGTCACGGGTGAAATTAAAACGAATATCCGTTTGACGAGAGAAAGCGTTTGGGTGTAAGTAAACCGTCCGATCATTGTGTCCCGTTTCGGCGCCAAGCCTTTGTTCTCGCAGCGAGCTTAAATTGTGCATAACGATTAACGAGTTGTACTTTCTAAGGCTACGTTCAAAATGGAACTCGTGTCTCCGATTCTCATTCTTCTTCATGCGTGGAACGTTGTACATCGGGCAGCGTTCGGCACGCCGTACGTCGTTTTACGAGCCGTCCAATGCCAATGGGGAAATACCTAGAGGGAGGCAGACAGTTCTTGTTCCATTTCGCTCAGCATATTGTACAGACGTGACTTCACGCTTTCCGGTACCGCAGCACGCGGCGAATGCGCATTGTCGCCGGCCGGATTTGCACATTGTCGTAGGAGTACGGCAAGCGTGCTGGTTGTATGGCTCGACATTAGCAGACCAGGAATAATGATAGTCCCTGAGAGTGTCCATCCAAGAAATATTTTCTCGCATATAATCTGCAATCGTATATAAGAAAGTTACACATTCTGCTCTCGTATCAAGGAGCACTGTATCGTATCGAAGTCGATTTAGTACTAGAACTACGTTAATAGTAAAAATGTTTGGACTCTGATTTCTTGTCAACATTACCAAAATTGATGACAGTGTATTTTGGAATAATTCTCATCGTCTTGTTGCGGTACAAAAATGACCGATCGTAGCTATTTACCTTTTCTCTCTGTACTAACTTTTTCCCACGGATCTTTGGCGTACACTTACAATTATACGCGTCGAGGCAATAAGCGGTAGTTGTAATGTTAAAAGTCATTATGTAGAATATTTTTCAAAGATAAAAATAGAGTTTCATTAAAATGTATTGAAATACCCATCGCTTGACTTTTTCAAGATCACACAGAGTTTCTTTTTTCGCGCATTATTAAAATGCCGTAAATGTGCTCAGTTTTCTCGATAATTCTCGGTTGAGGAGAAAAACCACGCGCACTTTTTTGCTCCGATCGGTGCCATGTAGCCGTATTCCGTTACGTCGTAAATTCGAAACCATAGACAAGACGTTTGTCAATTACCTGAAGATTGTTATTAACGACCGGTGATTCGCAGCGTTTGTTCCGGGAGCAGAGAGATCTGCAATCGAAAAAATCGCAGTCCTCGTGTTTCTCGCAGCTCTTGCTGTCCGCCGTGACGCGGCCGATTATGGTCCTGGGATAGACGGCATCGAGGTCGAGAAACTTGAGTTTCTGTCCACCGAGAGGTAGACCGAAATGGTTTATCTTCACGTCGCAAAGATGGATGGGCTCAGGGAAGTTCGTCTCGAGCTCCTCGAGCAAGTCCAGGATCATCACGGCGAGTTTCAGTCTCTTGGCCCATTCGGGCTTCGAGTCGGACAGCGCCAGCACCGTAGTGGGTGTTTCTATCGGCCGGACGTACTCGACCGCATAAAATGTCCCACACGTGCCGATCAGCTGGGGAAAAATGTCCCTGTCCTCGTACAGTATGGTCATCAGGTACTCGTTTTCCTGCAACAGCGGCCAGAGGTTCTCCATCTCCAGTTGGCGCCTCCTCTCGTCGGTTTCGACACGGTGGGTTCGAAGTCGCGCCAGTCTCTCCAATTGTCGCTGAGTTAGCGTTAGGTTTAGCTTGTTAATTACAAGGTCCTTGATCATGACGCAGAAATTCTCCTCGGATGGATAATGTCGCATACCGAATGTATCTATCCAGAACAGAGATTCGAACTGTTCCGAGGGTGTTTTCGTTCTGTAAAAAATGATACGTTCTTTTCAGTAATCGTCCTCTATCATTGTGTTTGGAAACAGATAATGGTGTTTAAATAAAATGGACATATTGAGTTTATCCAGGGAAGTACAGTATGTTATATATATGATATATAGGAGTGCTACGGTGGTGCAGTGGATAGAAACTCGGGCTTCTACGTGGGAGATCCAAATTTGCATCTCGTCCTTTACCTCTGGTTTTTTTCCCCATGTAATATGTATACTGTAGCTCTGACGCTTCGAAATCCATATTAAACATTACGTTTGAAGTCGAATGACCTTAGCAGTCGGTTCTCGAAATAAGTTCACGATGATGATGATTTGTACTCGGTGTTCTAATTTTTGCAGTACTTTTTATACCAGTTTCTTTTTCTAACGAGTAACACTTTAAGCATAGTTAAAGAAGATAGACTGTATATAACCTGGATGCTTTGAACACGAGTCTGGTCGCTTCCCAGTGCGCGGAGAAAACAGCCTCCTTGCCGGCGTGCAGTGTTTCGCATGCAAGCGAGTGAATCTCCCTTTCTGCGCATAGTGGCTCGCACAGAATTCCTATGGCGGTACCATCCTTGTGTGTGCTGCACTAAAATGAAAGTTATCGTCGGATATTGGGCGAATGTATAAATACCAAGTGGTTTAATACCACAATTCTGTTTGAACAGTTCGAATTAAGTTACATGGGTCGTGTATGAACTAATATAATCCATTTCTGAATTTTAGCATGCGCCATATGATTGTTTAATAATATTTTGTAGTCATGCGCGACTATGATTATTTCCGATAATCTGTAGGAGTTGTAGGTGGTAGAAAGTTTCGTACGTACAATGTTAATATAAAGCCGGAGGTTTACGACGTAAACAAGAAATTTCCATGCAACAATATTACACATGGTATGTGCACCCTCCCCCCCGAGACATTTTTATCGCCACACATGGCAGTGATACGACAAAGGAGATCTTTGGATTCGCAACTATGGCGCGTGTTATGTCCTCGTCAGGCGTTTTGCTGTAAAACCCGTTTCAGGGTGAAGTTAGATTATTGTCAACGTTTGCTGCACTGCGGGTGTGCACAGGCAGAAAAAATGGGCGCAGGCAAATGTTGGGTACGGAATATTCCCCTGTGTAAAATATGTGTACCTACAAATGTTCGTGAATACCGGTGAGTGGTACGCGGTGTGTCTCACAGTCCACATTTACGCCAGTACTAAATATTTTTTCCATCGAGAATATCGTAAAGTTTCGATTCAGAGTGTTACTTTGGTAGTTTATTGGAAATCTGTAAAGTATTGGTACTAGACCCACCCCTCAAGACACGCTATGATAATATGAAAAGATTCGTATTATTTTTTAGCAGGAAATGAATATTTAACCACATATACGACGCGTCTAAACTGGTTGTTGAAAAATGAGTAGATCAGAAAGTACACATTAACTATTTTATTAATTTATTACTATTGTTATGTGATATATACGTGTTATTCCGATATTAATTGGACTTAGTCATTGGATAAGATTGTGAAGAATCTGTAATTAATGAAAGCAATGTCTGAACAAATTGTATGGGTACTGCATTCATTGCTAGATATTTCAGTGTTGCGCTTTAAACGTAATTGTGGGCGGGCATAAACGCTGCGATCATATGTCTCGCAAGTTTGAATGTCTACACTTTTGTTAAAAGCCTAAGTGTTCACGAGGAAAATGATGGAACGTGCCTATCGATGGCTACGAACATGGATTTTTTAAACGATGATTTATGGTCCAATGTAAATCAACGGCAATCATTATAAACGGTAATAAAGACAAAGTATGGCGTAATTTCTCCAGAGATTTCTCTACATAAATATCTCGAATACTAATTCGTTCTTACTCTTAAGGAATTATTACCGTTTATCACGTATTAATTGCCCACAGATACGACGCGTTAGTCCGATATTTTTGTTGTACGCACATAAACCTCATGGCCGATCGGCCGATATTCGAGCATTGTAGAACGAGAGTAATAAAAGTGAATTATTCTCTCCTTGCGTGGGTGTTACTTGCGTTATGAACTGCTAGCGATGGAGTAGAGTACGCTCCAAGTGACGTTAAAGATGTTTATTGCAAGAATCAGCCTCCAACTAGCATCTGGCTCTTTTCCTAATACTCTACCGTTTATCTTATTATGCGCCAATATTCCAATTAAATTCTGAGCTTTCCACGAACAAAGAGAGCAGTGAATTTCCAAACGCAGAAGAATGCAAATACACAAAATTCTTTGTGGGACGTTTATAAGTAACATCGTTGATAAAAGCGGAATAACATCCTGACGTAAGAACAAATATCGATGGGATTTTGAATAAGAATCTGCTTTATCTTATTATAGTACAAGCAATACATATATCAAGTTAAGCGGATCGCAAAGCAAGGGAAATAAAATCGATTTGATAATCGATAGAATAGAGTATTGCTCCGTGAATGCCTTTGAGGTATCGACCTTTTCAAGTCTAATCGAGCGGGTAACCAGAACCATGTTCGCGATTTAGTCCACCAAATCATGCCCATCACTAGACACGGTGCGCACATTCGTTCATGTATTATTCGCCTGCCGGAGAGCACTACTACGTAGGCACCATGCAGTTCCGTGCACCGGCACAATATTTTTAGTCGACGTGATCGTCATGACGCGAGGATTTCTCGTGCAAAGGCTGCCCCCCATAATATGCCTGTCACGCGTGTTTGTGCATCGTCCGATGCTGCAACTTATCAAAATCGATTGTTAGAATTAACGGATTATCTGGCTAGCGCTTATTACTGTTCGAACAGTATTTCAATATCGCAGGAATACTGTTAGTTAATGTTTATTGTAAGCTTAATTTTTTTTGTTTTGTTTTGAATCAACAGTTAAGCGTTCTCTTTGCGTTGATAAATGCGTTATCGCAATATAAAATTTAGACGGGTCGGGGTTTACGAACTATCAATCGATCGAAGATCCCTCTTTCGTACGTTATACAGTGGATTGATCGTTATTTGATATTGGAAAATTGTATACGCTGTACACGTTTATCAATTTTGGTATTGCAAAAAAGTGTATCGTGAAATTGTTATAACGTCTGAGAGCTCTGATAGTAATTACGTATCGTTTATATTCCACGGTTTTGAAAAGGCTAACAGATATTTTAATGCTTTTACCGCGATATTTTGTGTGGATTGAAATTGGATTACGTAAGCGACTGTAGTTTTAGCATGATGAGGTAGCGATGCTAGGAAGTAATGAATGGTGACACGATTTTCCACGTAAGTCTTCAGTGCCATACATTTATTCACGATCATTAAGACTTTGCCGTTACGAGGTTTTAATACTATTATCAATGATGCAGGCACCGTTAGTTGTACTCGGATAAGTATATTTGCACGTGAAATTCTATTACAAAATAAACGGCGCCTATGCTTGTACGCGAAACAACGTTGTACTACTTCACATTCTATATACATAAAACATCCTCATCCTCCGTGCCTAACTATTATCCCTTTACGGCAATCACGAAAATGAACAAAAAAGGCATCTAATAGGAATTTCGAATCGTGGAAAGTATCCTAGCAGACAATTGGTACAGAGAGTAGTAAAAGTGTCGCGAATTCTCGAGATCTATCGGTTACCTTATCGTCATACGTCGAGAGGCAGAGGGGAGAGGGGAGGAAGGGAGCGCGTGCGTAATCGTACTTGTAAAATCTCACTCTCCTGCCTCCATTCGAACAGCCCTCTAGTCGCTCTATCCCGCTCTCTCGTGGCCTACCCCCTTTCGCCTGCCAATCCCGGATGGGCAACGACGGCGTCGATAGGCGTCGAGATTTCACGGTGAATCGTACGTTAAGACTCACCACGTTGGACACGTGCCGCCAGGCCTCGAGGTTCGTGCACATAATACCCCAGTGCAGGAGCAGGTAGACGATGAGGAAGACACCGGTGACCAGGAAGACGGTGACGACCTTGTAGTAATTGTACATGAAACCCGGCAGCCGGCGGACGTTCATGATCGTGCCGGACGTTTTTTTCCCGAGGTAACGAAATTCCTGCCAAACAAGAACGGCTCCCCCTTTATCTCCCCCTATTTATTTCTCCCCCGAGCTACCGTCGTTTATTCTGCCCTCGACGTCGCCGTCCCCGTCGGCGCATCGTGCCTCCGCTACGTGCTACCTTTCCTCCCCGCCGAACGACGTTTCTACCGTCGTTGGGAGAATTCTTTCTGGCCGCACCGTTCGCCGACCCGACCGATGGCGAATCGTTGTGCCAATGCGGCATAATCTGCGGCACATGCGACCGGGGTGCCGAGCGTCGCGACGCCGCGCCTCTCGCGGCGGATCTTCTACTGCCTTTTTGCAGCTGGCTCAGGACCGTGCCACGTCCCTCGCTTGCCCCTCCACGTCTTCAAAAACGCACACGATTTCGCTGCGTTTTTCCTATTCTGTTCTCCTGTTACGTCGCTGGCCTTGCGTTTGCGTCAAGTGACGAGAATCTCCTCGAATTATGTAATTGTGTAAGAGGAAGACGCGCCGAGTTGGCCGATTTGAACTCTCTTTAACTCAGGGTGACTTTAAAGTGGTCCTTACATTTATGCCTTTTGTTCTATGTCAGCTGGCGTGTTTCTTTTTAAACGTGTAGATTGTTGTAATTCGAAAGATCGCTTCTCGATTGTCAGGCAATTTTTATCCGTCCTTTTTAAGGATATGAGATTGTATCGGGAAATATGGTTCGAGTGCAAAAATTTTTAAGAAATATTATAGGGGGTTAATATGAGTGACATGGAGATTTTTTTCAAGCCCTAACATTTAGAAGTTCCTGTTTATTATTATATCTTTTTTTTAAGTTTCCCTTTATTATATTTTTTGTATCGCCTTTCAATTATCTTGAGAATCGTTTTGTTTTTTAATCGGGTTCTAGCAAAACGCGTGAAACAAGGGATACTTGCGCATTTTATGTTTCCTTAATCAATTTGCGGCACTAACCATGCTACGGTTCTTTGGTCTTGTACGTAAATATTTACTGTTTTTATGTCGGATTACAAAGTACCGGAAGTGCAATACAACATTTGCACAAATCAAATGGGAAATTCACCAGTGGTGATGGAAGAGCTTCGAACTTTAATCTTCCGTGTGGAATTTTGTGCCTCTATTCATTACATCGCCGTAGACTCTCTGGAATGCCTCGTTATGAGCATTGATCGCGACCTTGTACCTAATAAAAGATGGGATAGGAAAATATTTGACGTTACGCGGTATATTTCTTTATGTAAAACACGCGTATCCGTAATACTTTCTAATTTCTTTTTTGCTGCACGTAGAACGTCCGGATGAAATTTACATTGGTGCTAAATATCTGTTTTGCAAGGGATATCATAAGGCTTCCGTTAATGGCATTATCTTATTCGTTTATTTCAGATGTGTTGTATTTTCAATACTCTCTAGAAATGAATCTTAATAATGCAAAGAGGTACTGGTAAAATCATGTACAATATAGTACCAGTTTAAAGTTAATCGTAAATATAACTATAATACATTAGCAGATCAATGAATTCCTGAATTTTTCAGGTTCTCTGTTATAATTTTATTATTCTAGCGTGTTTTTTTCTCATTCTATTTTTGGTTTCTACAAAACAAAATATTTTCACAATTTCGTTTTATTTTCTCTGTTGCTATTTCAAGCGGAAACGCGTAACCCCTGTACTCGTTGATTAATTCGCTTGGGCCGTTCTCGTTGATCCTTTCATTACTAACGTCGCTGTTGCTTTATTGCTCTACGATCTTCTACTTCCATTGTGTTATAAGGATATCGACTTAGGGCAAAAAGTCTTAAGTAAGATTTTTTGTCATGGATTTCTATGGTAATGGTCTGTTTAAATACGTGTGTTTTTTATAAGGCTCATTGCATAAAACATGAATAATTTCACATAATACATAAATTGACTATAAAAAGCACATGTCTGTTTCGTATTAAATATCTCAATAATCTCTCTAAACGTGCTTGTACAGGATGTCTGGAATCAAAGTGGAATACAGAAAAGATTTTAATTACACTCCATCTCATTCATTAATTGGTTTTTCATCGATGATATTGTACATGTTTGTATCTTACTTTGTATACTCCATTTCGTATGTTTATAATTGCATCATCCATCGTTTCTTAACAACTCGTGTTATCATATTTTTAAATGTATATTTTTTCGTATACTGAAATAGTATCCTGCACCTTTACGCACATACCAAATTTCGTTCTAATAAGAGATTTCTGTGGTTATTTAGGCGTGTTTATAACAATCTTTGTAGACACATATTATTAGATTGTCGACGCACTGGAACTATACGTACGGAAGCTATACATCACCAGAGTTTCTCCATCGTGTTGTACCTTCGTGTGCGAGCTCGCTCATTGGCTTTATGGACCAGTTTTAAACGAAGCAGACGCGCTTTAGGGATTGGTAATTGGCGGCGTAGCCGATGCTGCCTCCTTTAAGTACGCAGTTCGCCATTGCCAACGACCATTAAAACTTTGTACGACGTGAGACTTAAATTCAAGACAGATTTCCCAGAAGGAGGTCAGAACAATTATTGCATTTTGTTAATCGTCCGCTGTGATTTGAGTTTTCCGCTACATATAATTATACAGTTTAATCGATCTTGCGGTTTCAGTATATCACATCATTTTATTCTAGGAATTACTTCTTAGAGAAAGAGAGAGAGAGAGATGGAAGTTGATATAAGTTTCATTGTCTTACATCAGATTCGCGATTTTCGACATTTTTCATCTTATCACACATATAATGGAATTATAAAAATTTGTTAGGTTCTTCAAAAGATATATCATGCAACTGCATATGACTTGCATATTCAAAAAATATCATTTACTTACATCAGACCAATTTTGTTGTTTTGTTTATTACTTTTCTTCAACTTAATCTGAGATGGCCCGTAGCCCTAACTAATTAGTTAAGTATAACACATTTTGAAAACTTTCACTCAACAGTTATGAATTTATCATGGAATATCGATTAAAGATCGCAGCTTTAAAAATTAAATAATAAAAGAGAATTATATCAATTTGGTTTGCTCACGCTATTGCAAAGGATTTGAACTTAGGGCGGGGAAATATTACGTTAGTGTGATGTATAGGGAGTAGTAATCTAACTGGCGGTTTCGAGTGAGAGCGGTTGATTGTCGTACATGAACACCAAAGTTAGCTCCGATTACAGTCGGGTAGGGCGTACCGCGTAAAATATGTGACTGAAATACTTTGAGACCTTTACACTGGTATTTATAAATAACTGTGGCGCCTCCAGCTCACGCAAGTTTTTTTAAAAACTTGACGTAATTATAAAATTATCGAACTCACGATATTATGATTGTTACTTTGAGACGTAGTGTTTTTTCTTTAATTTCGCCAATAGTGGGCTCGCGATATATTTGCAAAGTATGAAAATGTACCTATATGTCAAATTAATTTTTTTTTGTTATAAAAATTATAAACTTGCATTAGATTTTGTGTGTTTATTTCACTAATTCTTTCTTCAATTTCTTACACACACATATTAGAACTTATACACACGTACATCAGAAATATCAAATTTCTACGTCTTATAGCTTGCTCTATGATAATATCTCAGTACTTTATTACGTTGCTTT
Organism: Ampulex compressa; assembly: GCA_038496175.1. Lineage (NCBI taxonomy): Eukaryota > Metazoa > Arthropoda > Insecta > Hymenoptera > Ampulicidae > Ampulex > Ampulex compressa. The sequence continues at coordinate 145,329 of JBCFXI010000454.1, read as the reverse complement.
CATTTGATTGTGTTAAAATAACGACCATATACGCGGTACGTAATTGGCACCGTACGGTGCAAATTTATCATAACTACAACAGCTAGGAATTCATGTTGTAAGTAGTTATTACCGCACACTTTCCAATCATATTTCTTCCATCAGAATGTTCTCATTATCTTCTATAGCTCATTTATTCCGATTATTCTAGTATTTAACAAAATACTCTTTCGTTAAGAATATAGCAATGAATTATCTGAAATTAATTATTATATCGATCACATTTGAGACGCAATGCAATTTACAGAGCGTCAACACGGGTTAAGTATTATACAAAGTAGATTTACTATACCATCGCAGGATGCATCTGAAACAAAATAATTACTTTTCAAGTCTTAAAGGGGGAAGAAAAATTATAGGAAATGGTAAAGATTTCTCTAATAATTTCGCAAAGAATTTTAGAGTGACAACACTTAAGAGACCCCTTATCCACAGGAACCTTGCACTTCTTGCTACCTCTTATTTTTCAATCCTTCGGCCATGTTCGAAAAATATTTCGGTTTAGTCCTTACTTCATGGTGAACAGCTCAGGACCAAAGTGGTACCGTGTAATTCCGTCTGTTAAGTAGTTGCCTTATAAGCACGTTTTTAGTAAACGGATAACATGAATGAAAAATATCCTCAACTAAACAAATTCAGTACAGTATGGATCTTACAAGCACGATAGGAACCACTTGTCAAACACGTCGCGTGACGCGTCAAAAGTCCCTACACGTTCGAGACGTGGTACATTCGTACGTGCTCGGACAGATTCGGGACCGGGATAAGACTCACGTAGCAGTATGTTTCAGGGCTCCCGAAGCGCAAGCTATTTTCGAGAGTTCCTACAATCCCGTCGGATTGTTCTCGATGCAAAATTGTGAAATTTTGGGAATACGCCCTCCTCTGCTCAGTGCTCATCTCACTGCCATTCGCGCTGTGAGGCGCCGTGGCCGGGCGAGTTTCGCGCCAGTTTCGAAACCGCGCGTAGCGTGAGACGCACCTGCACGCCGCGACGCGCAGCTGCGACCTTCGACGCCCTTGTGCCGGCGCTCGTACGGCGCGAGAGCCGCTCTCGTCATTTTTACACGGCCCGCACGTCCACGTACAGGTCCAGGGCAGCGCGGCCTCGTGCTCAGCCGGTCGAAAAGCACGCGCCGAATCGAGCCCTTTCGCACGTTAAATCTTGATCGGTTCGGGGCGAGCAGCCGAGGATATTTACTCCTGGAAGTGTGTCACGCGGTGTGTTTGTACACAGTGCCATCGAGTGCGTCGTCCTCTCGGTCTTCCGGAAAGGGGTAGCAGACGTCGTCGCCTGTCGAAAGCTCGGTAAGTGCCAGCTGGATTCTACGCTTTATTCCTTGGCCGCTATAGGCGAAGCGTGGTTTAATAGAGTGATTGTGTGCGTATGGTGAATATCTTATTTTTAAGTTCAAATTTTGTGTATATATATATGCAGAGTGTCTTTTTAGTATCTACGTCTAACAGGTTGCAATGTTTGATTCCGTGCAATATTTGATAAATCTCGAAGATCGTGAATGATGTAAAATTGTGGGATATATAAGATCATAACGATGAACTTAAGTTGAAATGATTTTATTTTAAAACCTTACGATCATTTCTGTTATCTTCTAATTTGGTGAGAATACTTTGCTCCAGTTGATCCGAAGATGAGTATATTGTCTTCAAGGATGAGTCACAAGTTTATCTCGTTATATCTCGTTTGCATGAATTAAATGTATTCTTTCGTGACCTGGATTCACTCGGAATTAGGGGTGCAACTGTTCACGCAACAGCGTCATATCTTGCATCTAGTGTACATAGGGAGAAGATAGCTCGATCCCCAATTTTTACTTGTTATACATTGTTATATCGATATCTATAATTCCTTATGTGTTTGTATATGAGCACGCGCCTTTTTTAAAGATCAGAAATGTGTTATTTATAGAACTTTGACTTGAAACCAGTCGTGGCTGTACAAATTCATGAATTACTCGTTACCATTTACTTTTCAATTGTTTCGACGAAATTTCTAAAATCAGTGTATCTATGCGGCAATTTTTTTTCTTTGTTGGTTTCATTTCTATTTTTTTTTGTCGAAAAGGAAGCTAATTAAGGTTCGCGAAAAGTAATTGTAATTAAATGTAATAAGAAATTGTCCGTTTATTATATATTTATCATACGATTTCATTTTAAAAAATTTGTATCTAGATATCTGTTTAGATGCCGAATAGTCATCTCAGTGCGTTGGTCAGTAACGGAATGAAGTGCGTGAACCTTAAGCTATTTTGGACAAATTGTACTCCACGAGTATGATTGTAGTTGTTTACGCTTGTTGAAATACGATGTATGCAGCATCCTGTATTCAGGTAGAATTTTGTTCCTTGGTTGTAAAGACGCAAAAATTTAGTAAAATGTTTTATGGACGGAGCATTACGCGTGTGGACGTAAATTTGATTGGCGGACAGTTAGTCATGCTGCCAGTTTGCGATAACTTGTCTAATCGGACAGACTATTTACGCTCAGCTTCATCGTCCTTTCATTATAAAGGCTCTTAATATCCACTCTTAACGTCTTTTTTTGACCAAATGAAACTTTCTTTTCTTTTTTCTCAAAGTGATTTAATTCATCTAATGCATAACTTTTTTTTAGTAATTATTAGAGATAGCAACTCTTTTTATGCCGTATAAAAAATTATGATTTTTAATTTTGGCGTACATATCTGAATGTATTGTGAATCTCAATTGATTGCTGTGATTTTCTATTTGTTTTTTTACAAATTACGTTTTTTTTTTAACAATACTAATATTTGCATTCCATCTGATGATTAGGCATATATAATGTATTTAAAAGATAAGCATATTTTTTGTATAATAGAGACTTGGGCATCTATTTTTCTTTATTTTAAAAACTATATTGATTTCTAATTTATATGTTAGGAATATCAAAACATTTTTTTAATACGAATGAATGATAACAATGTTGTTTTAAACATTTGCAAATGTTCGTTACTGCATTGAATCCGTGTACATATTATTTATACTTTATAGTACATCAGTCTATTTCTCAAGGTTTATTAAGCCATCGCTAATTGATTGCGGGCGTTTATACTTCATTTACAAATGCGATGTTGCAACACGGCTTCTTCGATATCGATCGTTGAGTTAGAAATTTGGCATAAAATCAGCGGTTGCAATGTTTCTATCTTGGTCGTGGCATTGTATGGAATTTCGAAGGTTCATTTGCCGCAACATCACGTGATTTACTTGTCAGATTCTCGAATTGGCGATCTACTCTCGCAGCCACGTTATTATCGGCAAGTAATTAAAGCGTGCCGTTCGATCCTTAGTATCGTGACATGTTCTGACCACGTGTCACCTTTTCTCCCTGTGTATACGCACTTCGATCGTTTGAATAACACGAGATAGCATTGTTACGCTCGAGCTCAGTTGTCCTGATTAGCCATCGGGATTTTCCTAAGTTATTTTATTCGGGCATATTCCGTAGCTGGTTGTATCGATCGCCGATGCGCGGCAACGTTTTTGTGCGTGACCATCTATACTTTTCGATTCTTATACCCTACTTCTCATATATTTTCAAAATTATAATTTTGCTTTCACATATATTCTTTGTGTACACGATATTGACCAAAGTGTACAAACTGGGTGTCCGTTGTAAAATTCTATAATAATGACAATTAGCTCTTTTTATTTCTTTATTTCCTTGTAACTATAGCTGTACGTCACTATTTGGTGTGCACAAGAAAATTTGGGTGTAAAATTCTATGTGCTTTTTATTACATTCAATATTTGTGTATTTGCCTTTTTATCTGGATAGTATCAGTCTTACTAATCGAGATTCTTTACTTCTTCGTAGTAGGACGGAAAAATATGATGCTGTTCGTAAAACAAATGGCTCCATGGAGTGGAACTTAAACTTTACGTCTTAATCTTTGTAGCGTGTGATCGTCATGTGTCCCACGCGTGATCAATCCGTACTATTAGCCAATCGTATTCATTTGTTTGCATATCCAATAATAATCGAGTATGCGCTTTGGCGTATTTGCTCGGTAGATCAATTGTCAAACAATTTTGATTTATTAAAAGTGGGTTGGTTCCATGCGGAAGGTTGTGATATTAACTTCGGCCGGTAAATGTATCCACGTTGAGAATATTGATTTAAATTTACCTCTCGCAACGTTTCAGTACGATTTTATCGCTACAACGGTAGCTAATATTATCACTACGGTCGATGAAAATAAGAATAATTTGACACGTTTGCGGCATTTTTTCACGATTCGCCTCGATAATCAATTTCCATTCAACGTAATTGAAATTGTGAGGATATATTTTTAATACCATTTGACCGCCGATGATTCTCGATACGATTATTCTACACTACATCAGCCCGTTGTAATGATCATTTTGATAAGTATATTTTTTTGCGAACACACAAAGACCTTGTATGAAAAACTTGGCGTACCGCATATCGAAAGTGTTTCATCGACAGTACTTATTGTAAGACTCGATACTATGCAACCGAAGTCGAATCAAGCCGCTCAAATACCACCGGAGGCTAACTCGACTCCGCCCTCACCGATCGTAGCCATTCAGGTCCCATCAACGGGTCAACCTGAACCCATTGCAGGCGATTCAACCCATCCAGGCTTCGTTCGAGCTGACCGACTGATTCTACTCTCTTATTTAGTAAAGTCCAAATGTATTAAATCCTTTGTGGAATCATGTTTCAACTTGGGTTGAGTCAGGCTGACCCGAATTGTACGTAGACTCGACAAACGATATGACTTATTTTGCGCCAAGACGAGTTTGGTTTTGGCTTGGATAGTTGCCATGGCGTGGCTTGCATGATTCAGCATCGCTCCGTCTTTGCCCCGTTTTGGTACGAAGTAAACATTCTAAAGCGAGGAAAGCGGAAATCGAGAAATTTAAATAGAACTTGTATGGGATCAATTTTCGTAACTTTTATATTCTACGATAGAATTGTGGGATGGGAATGTAATCATTAAGGCAATTTTAGATATAACCCGATTTGCTTTTACCGCGACTGATTTCGCTTTAAGCCGTTCTCACTGATATCGCAGGAAATTTGATCGGCTTAAATGGCACCGCGGCGGCTTTACTTGGTCGTCGTTTTTAATCTGAGCGGCGTTCTTGTTATGTTATTCCAAAAAGTGAATAATTCTGTTGGAAAATATCATTAGATGCTATTGTAACTTTGTCCCTGTCAAAGATTAACGCTTTTGTACGTATTTCCTTATTTATCATGTTGTGTTCAATGAAATTTTTACGGTATGTACGATCACAGATTGATATAGATACATTATTACGAGAGATATTTCCGTACTTTTACAATTACAGAATTTTCAGACCAATGTTCAAATTCCATGTCAAGTTGTTATCGATGCAACGCAATGCCACCGACTTGCACATCCGATATTGTACTTCTGGGCATGACGGTAGTCTTATAGCAATTAAGGGAAAAGTTACTTAAACGTTAATAGGACGGCATGAACACTACCAGCCTATTGCTTAGGTTTCCATTCCAACGCTGCTATAAAGTGCATTTCCATTACGGGGTGATTAAAATCGGAATGGCAATGGAATTACCTCTATCGAGTTTTGCACTTCTCTTTAAATTTCACATCGGTGTTCTTACGACTTCTGAATGGTGTATAATATAGCGCATTATACGACGACAGTAATCAAGAATAAAGCTGGCCGGGATAAAAGTTTTCCGGGGTGGCACGACCTACGGCCGGGCGTACAGAGGTCGCGGGGGGCATCCTTCTTACCTTCCAGGTGCTCGTCGTGTAAAAAGGAGCTAGGCACAGCCTTTGATCTTTGCGCCTAAGTCGTCGTGGTAGGCTCTTCTTTGACCTTTGATCTCCTCCTGCGTGAGTTCACGCTCACGTTTTTAGCCGAGCGAAGAAGTGCGAACGACGACCTCAATTGAACGTCACGATGTTTCAATTGATCGCACCGCCGAGTTCCGTGGGGATCGTAAATCGTCTTTCGTTACCCACGTGTTACCTCGAAGTTCTATCGTAACGAGGGGGGAGAATTTTTGTCGCGAGGCGGTGCTCGATTCTTCGCGAAATCATTGCTCTCATTTCCTGTCCGTTAAACGAGCCTCTGGATAAACCATATCGTCCAAGGGTTTAAGCGAGCGCTTATCTTTGCCTGGGTAGATTACTCCTTAAGCAGGGTAGACTTTCGCGGATGGTGATTCACGGACAGAATTACGTCCTTGTTTTCTCTAATTACAATCGCATGCGTTCATGAGCTGCTGTAATTTAGCGGATCAAAGGATACGCAGAAATAATGCAGTTGTTTATCGAAGCTTCGTGAAATAATGTTATCCGTAATCCCGAAAGTAAAAGCAGAGTGGTTTAGCAGGTAGATAGGTGGAATTAATTAGTTTATATACCGGTAGAGAACTCCTAACCTCCTTGCTCGATGAAATGAAAAGACGCTCGCTAAGACCACTTCTTGTGTTATTAATTTCTTTATTCCTAATTTTCTTCACAGTTTACTTCACTTATTCTGCTGCTTCAAGAAATATCTCGCCAGTCAATAGCGTCTTTAGATGTCAATGTCATGTAAATAACATCCTACGATGTCCGAACGTGGTTTACGTCCATGCGTGAATGTGGCCATGTTTCTTCGGCTGTTTCGTAACTTTTATATTTTCCGGCGGCGAGATTGCGTCAGCGAAGGTCACCTTGAAGGGAGGCTGCGTTCGATCCGAGTTGGTGGGTGAATCGTAGTTCCTGAATGTCACCCCGAGGCGCAAGCTCCTCCCACAAGCGGCAACTCCACGTGGAGGCAGTTTTACTCGCTTTCCTCCTCACGGCCTGGAAAGGTCATCGTTAAGGGTCGTTCTCCTCCTCGCGAATCTGCTCGACGTCTAACGGCGTCCTGTTCCGAATAAAACTTGTACCATCGTGGAAAAGGCAATATCGCTGATTCGACCTTGCGCGCAATTCGGTTTCTCTTATTTAGTTTTTTATTCCACCCATTTTTTTTCGCAAACTACGTCCCTTTCCCTCTCTTTCTCTCTCTGTCATTACGCAATATTCCATTCTCGTTTTCTTGTACGATGTGATACGGATATGGCGTCAATGTTGTGATCAATTATTGATTATAATTGATCTGCGTTTATCGAAATATGCATGCTTGCTACTCGAAGTTTAGGAGTCGAAGTAATTAAATATAAACGTAACAAAAAATATCCAATCGTGATGGATGGTCATACCTTTATTTGAATCCTTTTAATCGCCATGATTACAATAGGAATATGTATAATTTCTATGATAGATATAAGACTTTTTGCAGAGGTGAATGAAACGGCTCATCAAATGGGCAAAGGCCGCGATAATTCCTACGTGCTCCTTATTTGTCGGCTGTGCTCGTTAAATGTGCATATAAAATCGTCGTTGATTATTGACTTCCCTTGCACGAGGCATTACACCTACATCGCAAATCTCAGCATAAATAAGCAAATGCAAAAAGGAAGCAAATAGCTCTATCACTTTCGTCACTGGATTATTTTCTTAGCGAGCAAGTCGTGGCGAATAGCATCAGCCATCTCTGGCGTAGATCTTTGGCCGCTGCATAGACAAATTGATATGCATGTCCACTGACTTAAAAAAGTAAATATAATTATCAATGGAGTTTTTAATTATCCATATTGCTACTGCGCGAGGTATGTTAAATTGGCCCCTGGCCGTCGGACAGGCCGACAGAAAGACGAGTTCCTGCACTACGGATGATGTGCGGATTGTGTTTATCCAGGGTGCAAAGCACCACGCAACGTCAAGAGCCACGTATGTATTTCGTTTCGTCTCGATGGTATATAGCGGCGGTTCTTAAACCTCATGAGTTCGAGGACCCCTCTTGTATGATGTGCACTTTACTGGACCCCTAACCAACAACCTTATACTTTTACTTCACGATACAAGGCAGGAAAACATTTTCATATATGCGAGCTATCGTTCACCGTACGCGTACTCAATTCGTGCAAAGATAATTAAGTGCTTTTATTATATACCTCGTGACGAAAGTAACTGACTAATCAAGTTTTAGTTTAAAAAATTGTTTATTGGATCACGGATTATTGACCCTTGGACTCGTAGGAATCCGCGGGTCACGGTTTAAGAATTGCTGGTATATAGGTACGTATGCGGTACGTTCGCGCGCTCTCCTTCTCTTGTTCACCACTTCGGGACCTTTTTCTTCTCTCGAGAGTCTTGCCTCGCGGTGTGTTAACGCTCGGACCAACCTGCCGATCGACCTTTCGCTGGATCCAGAAATAGATCCCGGGGAGAGGCGAGGGAAGGCTCGAGGATGTACACGTCGGGATCGCAGTAGGAGGAAAAGGCTTTTTTTCCTCTGGGAACGTATTAGGTGCACAAATTAGTTCACTGATCTTAAAGTTGATCGTACCTCCATTTACTGAAATAGATACCGTTCTGATCCTCAAATAACTTTATATCAGACATAATGTAAAATTGAAACCTACTTGCTTTACGATGAAAGTATGGGCGTAGCTGATCATCGTTTTGCATATTTTTCATGCTAAAAGAATGAAGCGTATGTAATAGATATTTTGTGAAGCGTAACCGGTGCATCCGGTGTACCATAAGGTGTAAAATATCTGTGTGTGTATCATGATTCCTTTATTTCTCCGCTGTACGTAAACGTCGGTCAAAATATATGATACATTTACATAACTCATGTCTGACGTATAGATATGAACATTAGTATGTAAGTTGAGACGTATATAGGTACCAGATCTAAATACAGTCAGGCTACAGATATAAATCATGCAGTGCTGCTGATTTATTGTTTACAGTGCACGATATGTTATTAGCTCTTTATGCTATAAGTCTTGGCACAAGTTTGTGAAAAAAAGATTTATATCTATTTATATTTTTGTTCAAAAAATAAGTTGTACCCGACCGTCAGAAAATGTATTCCTGCACATTCGGCAATAATGCTTAAATTTTGATTTTTATGATCACAAGTCAACAGTAATTTATCATTTATTTGCGGATGTATAAAAATAGAGGTCGGACAATCGTGTTTAATGAACTGGCATTGATAAGAAGTATGCGCCAAATCATTAACGATGATTATGCAAAGAGGGCGCATCTTTTCACTCACTCATATATATTTCGTAACGATACAGTTTTGAGAGTTACAAATGAGGAGCAGAGTCGTATAGTAATATGCTAGTCTTGTGCCTAATGGAAGACGGTCTGCCTAAGCGTGAAGATCAAACGGTTCTAAAATTAACGGTACCTCTTGGTAGACGGTAATCTGCCTGCGCATGCAAATTTATTTATCTCATTTTAATATTTCGCCATTGGCATAGTCATTGACCGGGTGTTTACTTTAGATTTGATAATCCCAATTCACTCATGCATTAGCATAAGATTTTCTCCGAAAAAATTCTTTGATGTGCTACATTTTTGGTTGTCCCTAGAATATACGTACAACGTTCTGATAAATTATCTACGAATTTACATCGACCTGCAGAAACGTCCTGAGAAAAATTTATTTTTGATTCATTGATGAAAATTTATTTTTTTAAGAGGCCTAAATTTTCTTTAAAATCTTATTTATTACTCATTACTCTTAGAGTACCTTAATTTAGAGATTGTTAACTGTATGTAACTAAATGCGATACTTAGTTATATTTTGTACCAAAGCTTTTTTAGGTCTAAGATAAATGGGGCAATGTTTGAACTATTAGCCATGTTTGGGTGTGCTATTTTGCATACAACATTTGGCATCTAGCCAGTCATTGGAAAAGGAGAGATAACGTGGTAATAAAAATAAATCTATTTAGACACTCATGTGGCGCAAGACAACGATAGAAAATCAGAAAAAAATGTGCTTTTATAAATTTGAACAATAAAAAATTATACGCGGGTTATTTTGACTACATTGTGTTCTACCGTTAAGAGATGTCGTTGAATCAATAACGTCAACCCGAATCTTTGTTGCTCTAGACACAGGTTCGCCGAATTCTTTTAGTAATCCTGTCTTCCATTCTCTCAGGACATCTTTTCAGTGCGCACCTCGTCGCGTTTTGAGAAATCCCGTTATTTCAAGCGAAATACCGATATGCCGAGATTAATGATCCACTAGACGAGAATTTTAAACTGCAGCATTCGAAAGTTGCTATTTAGATCGCGGCGTAACGTGACAAGCTATTTTCACGTAAAACAATAATGGTATTCGCATAAATTTGTGCAAAGACGGGCCAGGGACACGATATATTTCAAGTTGAAAAACAATTTTTTATTCCGCTGTTTTGCTACGAGAACAAAAGGTTATAAATAGAATAAATGAGTGCGCTTTGATTTTCGGCTTGCGTTACAAATCGCGTTTCCGTGCTCGGCACGGCGGTTTACAAGTTCAGGCTCACGATTGTGCGTACGTGATCTTGTCTAATGCACCGTGAAAGGCGTATCAACATTTACACTTTGCCACAATTAACATGGACATTGCAATGCGCGTGACGTGTGTGAGGCAAAATCATTTGCATGCGAAAATTATATGTTTCAGCGGAAAGCGTATTACTCAATCGCATTTCGTCAGTACTTGATACGAGAGTTGTCGAAGAAAAACGTCTCTAAAGGCGGTACCGATTTTAATATATACGATTACGGATTTGCAATGAATCGTGAAAATCGAAATGGCGGGCGTATATAAACTTTATGAAAGAGTCCATCGATCACGCGGATAGACGCGGTCCATCAAAATTCTTAGTGCCTGTTAATAAGTTTCATTTAGTGGGAACATAAATTCATCATAGAAAGCCCGTTCATCGCGTTGAAGTTAATTGCGTGTGCAACGTATTAATTCATCGGTTGTCGATAAAAAAACCTTTCTGCAAGGCGTGCACCAACTTTAGATAGTCAATTACATGAAAATTTGAAAAAGAAAAAAATTATATTCGATGATTTATACTACGAGTGAATTCACGTACGACATCAGTCAGCTTTTTGGCTCGTTACTTTTTTTCCATTATTCGAAGAATGACAAACATGGATTATTTCCTCTTTATTTTAATTTGGCGTTGATTCGACGTTGATTGTTCTATTGGTCCAAGTCTAGCTGCATTTGACGGGTATAAGCGGCACTATCTTCTTTCTTCTCCACGAGGCTACAACGAAGGAATAAAAAAAAAAGTAACCAATATTCGGTTTTCACGAAAAAGTCCGATAATGTCAAACGCCTTTGCATATCGCGCCACTCAACACACTCGCTCTAGTTCTGTCCACGAGGCATTATGAGTGTTTCAAATTTCAAAGCCACTTTCTAATGCACGGCTATCGACGATATAATATTACCCTACCCCCTCCAACTTACTACGCGGGGAACAGGCCCTCCCGAGGGATAGAATTCGCGGTAAAACTGGGCAACGAAAGAAAGGACGCCGAAGAAACGTCTCAACTACGCTCGGCAGCATTCGATAACGGAAACGATCACGGTTGAAATTAATCGCGCCGCTGGTCGTTGGTAATTCCTCGATTTCCCGATTTGACTTTATTTTACTTTCGTTAGCACGCTGACGATGTAATTTCCCGATTATTTATGGCGGTCGTTACGATCCTCGTAAGTAATGCCAATTAAAAGAGCGAGAAGGGAGGTTTCCCCTGACGTTGCGATATTGCGGCACAGGGTTAAGCTCCACCGGCCGGTATACCCGCTTACGAGATCGCCGTTTGCACTTACCTACGCGACCGACGTCCCCATACATACGTGCGAGTCCCGGCTGCACTTGCACGGATGCGTGCACGCACCGGTGTACGCGCACGTGCGTGCAGGGACGCGCCGGCAGCTTCTTCGAGCTCCACGACGCACACCTACAAGACGTGTACTATGGATGCTGCAACGGCCAATGACTTCTGGGTACGGTCGCTCCTTCGGTGCTCGCATGCAAAATTAACGCGAGCTTCTTCGCGTCGAAGTACGTGGGTTCGAGCTCGGGAGGGTTTTAGGTTGCCTCTCTGCGACGTCTCCTTGGTGGAATGAAGGAGGTTACACCTGCGATCGATGCACCATCGGATGTCGATCGGAATAAACGATGATTTTTGTGCTCGAACAATACTCTCTTCGTTGTAGCTGTCCATAAAATATTTGTCTTTGGATTCTGTTAATGTCGGAATAAGATGCTTTTTGTCGAGAGAAAGATCCTGGATATTTCGGTACTGGTATTCGTTCTACGTGACTGCTGGCGAAGAAACTAAGTAGGTTCGGGCTCCGAAGGATTTTCGGTGCCTCTCTGAGATGTTGTTTTGTCGGCTCGAAGAATATAAAACTGTGACGGTTCCTCGAGTATCGATCGTTACGGGGACCTTCGTTTTTCAACGATACTACGTATTGCAGTGTTGTGTGTAAGGTGCGTGCCGTAGAAATACACTCGGAAATTTTGTCGATACCGAAGGTAGGTAGTTTGCGTACGGTTAATATTTGAGTATGAATATTGACGGTTACTGTGCATAGAGGAAGACTATTTGAATATCTACTATGTTGGATCTTTTTTCAATTCTACTTCGGTCATGGAGAAAAGTGGATTTATTGGTAGTATTTGTAATGAGCAGCGAGCAGCACCGTAAGCTGTTGGCAGGAAATTGTTAGCGAGTTTGCCCGAGGTGCTTTTGTCTGCCTCTTTGCAAGACTCATCTGTGACGCCTCGAGGGGATTTTAGACGTATTCTACGAAGATACAAAGATACTCGAAGAAGCTTTACCTCTCGAAGAATAATCTTCCGATGCTGCGTTAACGACCAATCTATCCGACCAATTGGCACATCGGCTTTATCCAATTCGCAAAATTCTAGAATCGTTGTTACTGCGGATCTACAACGATCAAATATATAGTATAAATGCCTATAGAAGACAGGAAGCCGATTACACACTCGACGGCACACCGTACGATTAGTTATTCAATTTCTGTGTAATACTAAAAGTTCTATCGCGCTCCTTGGCATTTGATCGCTTAAATGTCAACCGTCCAGGCACAATTACGGGTACGTCATGCCGCGTGCACCGCGAGATCAAATTCGATTTTTCCTTTTTGCTTTTCTTTCTTTTCAACGCACCATTATGAGCAATTTCCATGAGAAAAATAGCCGGGATACGGCATGTCATACGATCGTGCGTGACGGTCCCCGATAGGATGTTACGAGCTCTCGCAGTCGGCGATCACTCGATATAGCCATCCGGGGTGTGGTTACGGCATAAAAATGCGCAGTCCGTTTTGAGATATATTATCAGGTGCAATGGCCAGTCGGTCGATGGCTTCTTTTTTTTTTTTTTATCCACAGCGCAGGATTGCAGTAACGCTTGCACCGGGTAATAATGGGCCCGTTTACCCATGTTATTAATGTCCCCCCGATAATCGTCTATGCCATTGCAATTATGTCATTACGCTCAAGGGGGACACCCGGTATACACCGAGGGGCACGAAGGGTGTGGTCTCGAATGGCGAAAAGGCAAAAATTGCGGCGCTCTCTTAAGACGCATTATCGTGCGTAACGCATCGTATTTTAGCCTCGGCGAGTTCGAGGGGGCCTGTATCTACCCGCGAAAATAAACGTCTTGTAACTTACGTGCCCGTTTATGTGTACAGGACGTGTCCCCCAGGGCCGTACCTACTCTCGGTGGAGTGGCGTGTAAAAAAGCTTAATGAGGGATTACAAACGGTTCCACCTGTTAACTCGATGCCACGAGAGACGGCCGCACGGAGGAGCGGATAGACCTTAGCTCTGGCAGAAATAATTATTTATATCTCGAATTATTTATCGTAGTATTACAGAGTAACACGGCCACCATCGGCAGCGGATCGTTATCTGGTCTTGCGTAATACGTGCATAAATCGCGAGTTTGGACGTTATAATTCATAGTTCGGCCGAGACTCGTTATGCGGAGTATCTTGTAAGACTTCTAAGTGTAATATCGGGCGTGGTGTGTTACCATTCTACGTATCGTGGCCCGCCCCTCCCCTGCATATTCATAAAACAACTTGGATGCAATGTCGTCTCATAGAAGGACACGTTCGACGTTTGTCGATGGTTATGTAGATAGACGACTGTCAGGCCACACGTTTCTCGTTGACAATCCTCTTGGTGAGTCGAATGTCCCCGACAATAGCGGTAGAAATTCGTCCGAGGTTGTACTCGCGCTGCTTTCATGGAATTTCCTGTTATAGACCCGGCACCAAGTCACGAAAAATGATAAATTCCACGTTATGTATCTATTATTTATAGACACGGCTGTGGCAATAATTTACGCTACCGTGTTGTCGACAACGGGTCTTTGTCCTGGGCTACAAACGGTCTGTTTAGACTGATGAATTATAACTGTTCCTTCGCGTTATGCATGAAATGTAGATATAAAGCGCGTTTCAGTGTGCACCGTATGCGGACTTTCTTCTGCAAATTTGATAGCGACCGAGACGCTGGGAGCGCTACGATTGACCGGCAATCGCTCCACAAATCCCGGATGTGCACGGGGTGTCCTGAATTTCGGATCGCGGGATTATTTCGATAACGGGTTTTTACACCAGGTTGCAGGCACGTCCTGCCTATGACTATGATTTATAACCGTCCCACATTTTACGCTCGAAATTCAAATGGTCGTCCTGCATGAGCTTCGAAATACACGAATGTCTTTTTGCGGGCGAGAACGACGCCTGGCGCTACGTTATAAGCTCAATCCGGCTGTCCATTCGGAAGTACGGGTTAATTTGTATCGCGATATACGTTGACATCATAAGTGTAAGCGTGCATCTTGAAAATTATTGGAAACAACAGATAACGTTGTTGTCTGTATTAGCACTTTACGTGCTCTAGTTAATGAAGCACGGCACAGATATGTTTACTCGCAAACATAGTACTTATATAGAAATATTCTCGATTGCTTTTATCGAGGCGCAATCGCATTGTACGAGAGCATAGTTGACTTGAACATTTTGTTCGGAGTGATGCACTTATTTGGATCTTGGTAATTCCCGAACTAACTCGTGGAACCCCAGTTTTTGACAAAAAGTGTCACCGTTGAAGCTGCTCAATTAAATAATTGCCGGCATCCATCCTTGGCGCCAAGGTTGTCGGCCACAAGCAATAGAACGATTTATAGAGCGCGTTTATTTCCTTAACCTACATCTGACGTATTCGTAACATTTCCTCGTTTAAATCGCGATATCGGTATTACATACTTTTAATCGCGCATACTTTCGAGGGTCAGAGTATCGGCGTCGGAGCCGGTCCTCGTGCGCACGCCATGCGCCAAATATTCGAGCATCGTCGGCGCCGGGGTAAATCCAATTGTCGCGGTGTCCCTAAAATTCGTCATCGGTCTCGTCGGTTCGATGATTTCTGCGTGCAGAGCGACCGCCCGGCACGACCTTCGAGCCGCGTCTATAAATGGCCAAGGCATCGATGACACGCACTATACGCGCAAAAATAAACGTACCGCGCGCACCGCACCAACACTCTCTCAGAAATTCAACTCTCCCGTCTCGGAGCAGTCTCCCTGGAATCGTATTTACGCGTAGCCTCTACGTGCGTGTGACGTGAATTATCTTTATTCCGACCCCGCTCCCTTTCTTCCTCTCGGGGCACCCACGACACGTGCTGTTCATGTGACGAACAGCGCGGAATGATATCCCGGAGTCGTGCGACGATGGTATCGCCCGACGGGTTTGCGGACACTCCGCTATACACGCTCCTATCCCCTTTTCCTCTTTCCACCACGAGGTCCGCCCAGTTTCTTCCTACCGCCGGATTGTGCTTTCACTTGGATTTCGATCAACGTTCCGCGTCGAGGCTTTCGTTTGCCAACCTAACGGAAAAGGCAGCTTGCTCGATGGAATTGTTTCTCACGTTAATCCTCCGTCCGTCGTGCATGGCTCGACATTGCATTGCTCCGTGTCGATACCTTGCAATAATCGTGCGTCACGAAACCCCCTGCTCTTCTATTATTTCTGCCTATCGAGGAAGCGTATTTAAGTAATTCCTTTGATTAGCTATTGTGTGCTTTGAGGTATGAGTTGGATGCAAGTTGTAACGCGAGGTGGGTAGCGCGAAACGGGTAAAATCGCGTGGAGCGTCGAGCGATAATAGTAAGGCTAGAGGTCATAGTTTTATTATATTTGTGTGGAATTATATTAATTTTGCGTTCTTAAAAGACAGCGAATTTTCATTTATCAAAGAATGAAACGACTTGAAACGATGGGAGGATATTTCAATTTTACCCAGAGTCTTTATTTATTTGATATACAAGTAGGGAATTTAATATATACGAGTAATATATGTGCGAAAAGAAAAGGAGTGAAGGATACCGTAAAGAAAATGTTTGTGAGGGTCAGTATATGCAAGTTATGAGCTTCAAGAATTTTTGTACGATCGTTTTTCGCGGTTTTAGTGTTAATATGGCTCGACACCTTGGAGTAGATTTTCGCGGGGCGGTTTTGTGATAGAGTGTAAATGGAGAATTGTTTAAGAGTTTTGACATGTACGTTGGACGTACATAAGCTGTGAATGTATCTCACTTTACGTCAAAGTTGCACGGAAAGTCAGTTAACATTTTCGAAGGCTAGAATTTTGTCCAGTGACAGAAAAAACTTTTTTTAATAAAGGTTGGCCAGTGTAGATTCGAACAGTGTGTTTGTCCGATGCTTGTGAAATATCATGCACTAGACGTGTGATTTGCTTCTCTGCGCAGCATGTCGTGAAGTATTTAGAAAATACAGTTTACTTGTTTTATTTCAAATTCCTCGTATTGTCACGTAATCAACCCGTGACTGTAGTGATAATTTAACATGTTAATGGCAAACGAAAGGGATTTTCTGCAGGCTTTGTTAATCCAACAAAGGGATTTAATGAAAGAGGCGGGGAGGCTCGTCCAGAAAATTAAGCTTAATAAATATTAATGACTCCGCGTACTCGGTAATTTAGGTATCAATGAAGAAAATCTCGAAGAGTGCCTTCACGCATAGACAACCATGAAGAGACTATCGTATCGTACCTATGCATATCTTGTAATTTTTAGCAAACCTGACATTACACGCTAGATTGTGAATATCGAAAAACCTTTAAAAAGGCGTTTTATAAGTGTTACGCATATACATTATTCTGTGATATGAATATTACAAAATAGATATTACTCTGCAAAACAATATGTTTGCTTCCTGCAAATGATTATTCATATATTTTACAAATACATATTAAGAATAAGCTGCTTCTAAATTGCAAATATATGTATTCCAAACCTAATGTAGCAACAGGTGCATTACCAAACAGAACGACTTGAAGTGCTTCTTGAATCGTTGCAAACTCCTCCTATCTAACCATCAAAGAAAATGCAGCTTCAATGAGTTATATATACTGTGGTTAGATTAAATCTATTTACCAGCAATTATTTTCTTTTTTACTTGCACGGACCAAACACGATTTGTACGCTGCAGGGTAAATAACGTCGAATCGCTTTCCAGAATTTCCAAGGTATCTGGTGCGCCGCCAGGATTCTCGTCCTAATACGATCCTCATACAGGACAACGTGCATTTCCTTCTCCTCGAGGGAGCAAAGTTTTTTGCAGCCGCTTTTGCGCCGCGACTCTTTATTTTTAACCAAACTCTCCCGGTGTCTCTCCCTTTTCCAAAAAAAAAAAAAAAAGAAGTATAGAGAACGGGAACTTCTTTGGTTGGGATAGGTCGCGTACAGTTAAGTCGAGCTTGAAATATCGTGGGCGTTTCGCGGCTGTTCGGTCCCGCAAGATCGATGAAATCGTCGGATAAGATCGATAGAAGATCCATTCTGTAACGTCAGGAAGTGTGCCGGGATGTGCATAATTTAATAATATTGCATCTTCGTTGGATTTATGATGCCTTTAGAGGTAGCGAGGGACACGGCCGGGCACATTCCTTTTCAACGCTTTGCTCGCACCATCGTCCGTGTAATGTCTCGTGTTATCTCATTTTGTTTTCCCCGCGCGATGCGTAAAAATAGTCATTACTGAAGGCGCAATATGACTGTCGTTGCTCCAGGAGAGATAGGCGGTCATTTTGGATCGTACGTCACGAGAGCAGGTACGGGAGAAACGTTGCGGGAATAGACGATCGCGATCCGGAGGATAGGCGTGAGGAGATTCGGATTGCGTAATGAATCGGCGGTACGCGATAAATTCAGCAATATACCGTACCGAACGATAAGCTGTCGGAACGAGCGATACACCATCTTCCGATATCCCTGGAGCTTTCCATTTCTCGTACAGTATGATCAATCGTTGGCGGCCTCATTGTTGGCAACTACTCTAAGTGAACGGCTCAAATTTCATGTACCGGTAAATATCCATGTGCATTGAATAAGAAGCATGAGTAATGTGGTTCTTTTAGATTAGGCGGATCTTTGAGGTAGGAAATGGGTAGACACTTTGAATTTTTTTTCCGTCGATTGTCGTCTGTCGCTCGAGATTGCAGTCTTTGATACTGTACGTGAACTAAGTGAAACTTGCAGTTATTTCTTTGTCATTGGCTTTGAGGAATGTGTCTTTAAGAAATCCCTTATATTACGTACTGTTTATCTTAAGGTGTAACTTGAGTATAAGCTAAAATGCGAGTTGATACGTAGGATACATATAAAATGTTTTGGAGTAGAAATTTAATTGTTGTAATAAAGATTTGAGAGATATTAGTGTTTAGCAATATCTTAATGGAACAGGTCTGGGTACGACTTATTTTTTAGATATGGATATGTAGAAGTGTAGCAGAAAAGAAGTATTTTTGACCGTTTAAAGTTTGAAAATTTGAAAACGTTTACGATTTCTTTTACCGCTACGGAAATCAGTAAGGCTAAATAATATATGCGGTTATTGCATACTATTTACGGAAGGTACTTATCGATTTCAATTCATCCTTGGCAAATGAGTTTGACTTTCTCGACCTTTCTAAATACGTAATAAATTCTACGTACATCGCACGAATTTCGCTTCTACATTGAGCAGTGCGCCCAATCGGAACGAATAGCTCCTTTGATAACAATACGAATATTGCAACAATAAATATAAGATCACGGTCGAGAGGTAACCTCAGGCTCGACAGTTGTGCAGCAATGTGCGGGTACTACCGTTGCAAGATATGTGGAAGTCTTTTACCCAAGCATGGCATGGAAATTCTGTTAGCACGCGCGATAAATTCGCATTTGAGTAGAAAGTTCGGGTAAAAATTTGTCGTGGCTTACCATACGGCAAAGAAGCTCGTATATTTCTTAACTTCAGAATGAGCTTGCACTAAGGCCGAGAAAGGGCGGCAGATTTTTATCGCGGGAAATATAAATAAACGTCTAACATCACGGTATACGCAACGATAAACACGACGATCACATTAAACTATAGAATATCGTGACACATTACGAGGAATGCAATGCGCAGTGCCTCGGCATTTATCTCAGACCGTTATTTATTCATTTCTTTTTTCTTCGACAATCATCCATAAGGATGATCAAAGGGGGAGCCCCTGGACCGGCCGAAGGACGCTCTTCCCGAATGGGAATCAACTCGAGAGGAATGCATCGTAAACGGGTGCAATGGTAACGGGGTATAATGCATTTTCAAGGAGCACCGATCCTGAAATATTCGATCCCGCGAGAGAACTCGGCGATCTATCGATCCTGGCAGAGTGCAGCAACTTATCAGTCGTCTTACGAGCGGTTGCTATGCGATATGGAAGGGGTCCCCGGAGTCACCTACTAGCTCGACCAGTCAGAAGTCAGTGTGTGTAAGCCGGCCGGTCGCACCGGCTCCTTTTCTGTCTCTGCTCTCGTGTGCCTCCGTTGGCCGAAAACTTTTCGGCCGCCCTGTACGCCGATCGATTGACCTCTCGACAAATCGATCGAGAAAAAAAGTGTCGGGATCTCGTTATCCAGCTTGAAGGAAGGAAAGGGCCCTGACAAGGCTGCTGCCAACGTACATCTTCCTTGATCGACGACGAAGATCCTAGCTCCTGCTGAGAAGTCAATCTGTCAACGTGTTTCTTTTTTTTTTCACGAGCAGAACTGTCAAACGCCGTGAATTATCCTCGATTCGAGGAATACGCGTACGCTGGGAGCTAGTCAAAATTGAAATGATCGTTTTTCGATAGATCTGGCCGCGCGACGGTGAGCGTGTCTTCTCCGATCGGGAACATCGAGAATAATTCTTTTTCCAAGGGTGAGACTGATAACTGTGAAGCAGCAGTTTTCTGTAACCGAAGAATTCCCAGGTTGTGGTGGAGATTGTTAATGCGTGCCTTTCGTAAATCGCGGATAAAGTGCAAGCCCTACGCCTGACTTCTTCGTACATTGTGTTTTCAACTTAGATCCAGCTCGAAGAATTCGTTTAAGAACATCGGGTGGATATTCTGGTGGCGGACGTTCGTTACGTGCAGTGACTTTTTTGGAGCAACAATGCTCTTACGAGATACACGAAGAAACATAGTGATCTGATTCCAGGATGAGAGAACGATCGTAGATACTCTTATCTGACAAGGACCCGACGCGACACAGTAAATGTTTGATTTTCGAGTCGCGATTGGCGCAAGATGCAGAGTCAAGTTGATTTTCGCCGGCAGGTTTGATTATCCGTTTGAAAGTGATCGTGCCTCGTCTTGACCCGGCAAGGTTGTACGCAGAAGGGAATTTCCTTAATTTTCCCAAAATGTGAAGATGAGCCTCACCGTGGAAGTCCGGGCAGAATCGGATAATATCGCAGCAGTCCAAGTTCTTCGCGAAATTTGTTCGGTCTGGAACTGAATCGATTATTTAAAACGACATGATTATGACGCAGGCAGAAGAAGCTTCGACGACTTTTGCGTCGAAAACGCCGGCAGAGCAAATGAACGGACATTTGATGGTAAATAAGTAAAGTAAATAGCGAAAACCCAGTGCATCCGTACTATTACCGGTGTCCTGTTCGTATCACAAATTTATGCGAATCACCTTGGTGTAATAAAAGACCGAATCATTGCTGAAACATCAAATTTCTCGAAAATTAAGTGCGAGATAAAATACGATTTTGGTGCCACATTTCTTGTATTTTCACAACCGGTACTTTGTTAAGGATGATTTCGATGGTTCATTCCCCTTACGATACGTGGCATGAATGAATTAATGTTTCTTCGTATAACGAAGGCCGGTACCGATAGTGCCTTCTGGAATGCCTTGACACCGAAAACACACACGTCGGTTTTCAGACTGCATTCGGTTGCAACCGATTGCACTGGACTGTACTCGACCGATGAGTATTTTTTGACGACGTAATAATGTACAGGGCGTGTCAAAAAAGATGTTATCACGATTCGATTTTTTTCATATTTTGCAGATTGCACTCGCCGGTATCCCTATGCGATAAATATAAAAAATTATTTATCACGGCGATACTGCTGATTCGCCGGAGAAAAACAGAACGTTTTTGTTGAATTAAAAATTAACTTTACTTGTACATAATCCGATTAATAATGCGTGAATTAAGATTTTATGAGGGAAGACTGCGATATTTGTTTTAATCCAAGTAATATTGGATAGGATATTATATAGTTTTGTGTATCACTAAATTATTTTATTACGCGCTTTGAGAGAACAACAAAAATGATTTGTGAACAAGTAGTGGTCTTATCGAGCGTTATCCACACACTTATTTAATCCTCCATTAGATCTTATGGAGCTGGATATTTAGTCGACTACATCCATTATTTTTTGTGTGAAATAATAATTTTTGGTTACTGGTTTGTGACATGACTATCAGAAATGATTACTAAATATTAACGTTTAAATTAAATTGATATTGGAAAATTGTAAAGATTCGGGTGAAGATTTAGATCGTATTAAAAAAAATGATGTGCAAAAAAACGAACACTGGGATAATTGATCCGGGAATCGAACCCGGGACCTTGTGTTTGCCAGTCGACTGCTCTACCGCTGAGCTACCCTAGGAGTATATACGCCTTAAAAAACTATTTACATTTCGATTCCCGGCAGAGTGAGCTGTGAATTATTTAGGAGGAATAAATTGATTACAGGGTATTAGTAGTAATGACTTTATTTTGTTTAATCGTGCAAGTGACGGTCGACAATGCAAAGCAGCATGATAAAATGTAGGTTCAATAGGGCAACGGAATATCCGATTCAGGATTTTTCATACGGGTCGATGCTGGCATTAATAGAATTTTCCATATGCCGTTTAGTCACCGTATTCTTCGCCGACTGACAATGAATGAACGAATTCTTCCTCTCTTCAAGTGCAGCACTTTGTTAGAGATATACCCTGGATTTATTACCAACCAGATGCAACAAGTGGCGATAACGCCGATAATTTCCTTTTCTTGGCTCCGATTTGCGTTATTAAGGTCTTGTTAGTAATGTACGTGGTGTCTATTATTGATTCCGGTATTCTCGATCGTTAACCATTTAAATGACCGAAGCAAACTTTGACTCGTCTTTTCCGATACGTGCGAGAATTGTGCACGTTATCAACATTTCCTATTACGACGTAAGGTTGCAGCAACGTAGAGTTGAATCTGTAATCAAATAATCAATTCGACACTTGCCTCTTGTTATTCGTTATCAACCTGTTTGCCCGGACACTAGTGTACCTAAGGTTGAACTCATTTTCCCTTGAAACTGAGAATGGGTGTAGCAAGTCGTCTACAGAATTCGTGTTTAATTGCGTTACACCGTGTTTTGACGCGGCAGCTTTAAAGCGACGTTTTACTTTGCGATGCATAGTTCGTGCACGGGGTATCTTGAGCTTTCAGCATAATCGGTCGCGACTTTTTGTCGCGATGATACCAACAAACAAGGGGACTGTGATACGTGAAGGAAATACGGAAGGGATGGGAACAGGGCTGAGACGATGCCGCGCTTACTTTTCCAGAATTAGTCGCGTGCGTCGAATTTTTCCCAAACGGTGGAGTACACCGTGTACGCTGATGATGCTTCCCGCAGGAATTTTGCTACCAAAGTGTTACCGCGATAACCCCGCTCATTGTCTGACTGCTCGGGCTAGCAATCGCGGATATTATTAATAATTCCACATGATTCCTATAAAAACAAAATTGCCCGATAGAGCACCAATGTCGCCGCTATTTGATTTTTTTCTTTCTCCCTTGCCTGCCTCCTCGCAAAATTATCCGTTTACGTCATCGCCGCAGCACCGTCTTTGCGGTTCTTGCGAGCACAATTTCTTCTGGCGGTCGTGAATTTTTATGCGTCGCGCGTATTCTTCTCCCCTTCCTCTGTTTTCTTTTTAACTTATACCGAGGAAACTGGGGGTTTGCTGAATTTGGCGAAACGACGCTGTAGGAAACGGAATGCAGGATGTACGCCGATTGCGTAAAAGCTGCATTCGAGGATCAAAGTAAATTCTCGTGCGGCGCCACTGGCTGCTCTAATGGGGGCCGCTTGACGTGATTTTTAAAAACGTTATTACCGTTACCTCTCATTATGAATTTCATTATTTGTAAATATACACACGTTAATCGCACGTTGCACCTCTTACTCACTCTTTCGTATAATCCTCTTAACAGAGGCATTTTTTTTAAATCTCCAGATGTCTCTCGAAAGTACCGCGCAGTGCCAAGAATAAAATCCCCGATCTTCTTTTTAGAACGATTAGTCCTGGGAAAAGCATTTTTCACGCACCTCGTTGGAATATGCATTTCTCTTATATTTTCTGGCGTTGCTTAAATTTTCTTCCAGGCGGCGTTGCCATAGCGAATATCGTACTTTTTGATAATTCTTAACTCCCTCCGGCCGACTAATTGAGGAATATAATCAGCAAGGTTCTGATAAATTTGGTAGCAAAATCCAACACGCTCTCATTACACTCGCGATCGATTTATCCCGCATGACCGCGCCGAGATAAACACTTTTTCATCCATATTAAACTGGAACTACCACTGTCCGTGTATATCTAGGAATACCAGAAATAATATATATCTATAATAAAATAAAACACAGAGAAGAAACGCGGCTGATTCAATATAACCATGTGCAGTGCAGGAACGAGATCTCGACGGATCTTCGGCGAGGGCACCATCGCGAAGTTGAAAAATTTTTCAATGTTATTGCGGACCAGTCTTTTCGACCGTCTCGGCAGTACTAGCGTTAAGAGGTGTAAAATTCTTTTCGTCCTTGTAGGAGATAATAACTACTCTCGTTCTTATCACTTTATATAGCCCCCGCGAAGATATCGCCGTGCCTTGCCGTGCTTATCGGGATCTACAATAACAAAGCGAGAGTTTGCATATCAGGGGCAATATTTTGCATCGGCAGTGGTATTTTGTAGGAGGTTTATCGAGAGCCGCGCATGTGTCTTTTGATATTTATAAATAGGAGGTGTTTACGGGTAACTGCAATTTTCTCCTGTTATCGTCGATGCAGAATTTAGCGGCCGGCCTTTTTTAACGATTCGGATAATATTAATGGCACCGCGGCACGTTGGAGTGAGATAGTACTCGGCCAGTGCCCGATGTGCCCAAGTAACGATCCTTTCAGCGCTTTCAACGATTACGCCTAATAAACAAATTGCAGCGGTGGGTGCGTAGACACGTGAGACGATCGCCGATAGCGCGAATCGAACCACCGCCTTGCCCTTTATGCCGGCGATCAAACCACCACGCAGGTTAGGGGCGTAAGAGACTCTCGTCACGAGGCTTTCCACGTACACGAATTTTCCCACAATCCCAATTGCGATTTATGAAATTTAACCGGCGACTCGCTTTCGCAACTGTTCTAAGGTCGCATCCAGGTTAAGTATATAAATAGCGAATGCGAGGAGCAAAATACTCGAGGTTACTAACGGTCATGATATTTGAATGGCACGAGAAATACCACGGTCTCTTTGATTTCGACTTGATCGTGAAAGTGTGTACATAGAAAAGGGATGGAGGAGGGAGGAGGAGAGCGGTGGCCCTATCGCGGGGGGTGGCAGCTCGGCGTGCTCGGTCGAAAAGTGCCAAAAATGTCGGGCGACAAGGCGCCAACCGGTTCCTCGGTGGGATTAACGATCTCGATCCCGGGGCTTTACTATCGAAAATTCCGCGGTGCACCATCGAGTCACGCTGGATATGGCGATTTAATCTCCGCGAAGACGTATGGCACCCGGATTTCTTCGTGGTTCAGCAATCCCGCGAGAACGTGCACGTTAAGGTCCTTATACTCGGCCGGTTGCGCGAAACCCCCTTATCGCCGGACCGGCGAAACCGGGAAACAAAACGGCTGTTGTGCCCGGCACTTTGCTGAAGTTACTAACAAGCGGTGGTGGTAACCCGCCTCCTCCCCCGCCACCACCTCCTCGTGTTTCTCGTTGAGTCGGAAAAGAGTACCGACACACCACGAGCGGAGAGAAAGAGATTTATCAGCGAACCACCGCGGGACTAGCAACCCGATAGACGCGCAGATAGGCCGTCGTTTAAATAAATTACCCTCGAAAGGCTCGCTTGGCCTGACCGTTCTCCTCTCGCGGGTACCCAGCCGCGGATTTGCACCTCACCCACTGCGTGAATCTGCGATGGCCACGGTTCCATCGAGTGCCGATATCGGGCATTCTTGGCATTCTCGAATTTCTGGAATCCTATGTCCGATGTCGAGTACGATTCGACACTGTGTACTCTGCCATCGATGCTTTGAAATCAGCATCCACGTGGATGTATAAGCTTTCGGTTGTTCTTCTAACCTTCGCGACTGTCGAGAATGAGACTTTCAAGAATTTGTCCCGCTGAGCTTTGTGTTGGTTTTTGGATTATATTATTGGTATTTTGGATTAATGCGTTGGATGTACACCGCGGTGTGAGTTGAACGGTGCAACATAGGTGAATATTTCAGAAGTTTACGATAATTGACCGCACGTGTTTGTTTTAGGGGAAAGGTCGGGTGTTAACGAACAGTTTGCTACTCTAACCGCCTGTTGCTTTCTTTGACCGCGCCGCGATAACGATCCAAGTCTTTCATTACTAAAATGAGTACAATGTAGCGCGGTCATAATGCGCTATTTACTGTACCTTCAAATATACGTGTTTAGGCGTCGGATCACAGTTTTATGGTAAGTCCTTACACTTTTGGTATCTACGAAATGATATATACGTTTGGTAATTACGTTTATGTAAAACATTTATTAATGCTTTCGGATTAGTAAATATGTCGTTGGTCAATGGTACTTGCTAACGGATTGGATTTTATGATCTAACGATATCCATTAATATTTGTGTATTAATATAAAAAGTAAGTAAAGTAAATTCGCGAATTTCTGCGCAATTCTTGATATAATCCATATTACTCAAACTAGACTGTTAGAATGTTTACATCGTTCGCCCGAGCTGGTTTATAGATACAAGTTATCAACCAATAAGAAACTGCACGCTTAAAATGTGGAAACTGTTGATATGGTACGACTTTAGTCCAAGTTCGATAATCCACTTTATGGATTACTGATCGGATGTTGTTATCCATGAAACTATTTTCCCCAAAAAATTACTCTCCCGTGATAACCTACGATCAAGAGTGATTATGCGAATCATCAAGAGCATTCGTTATGTCGTGTAAAATACTGACGTTGTGGAAATCGTATCTTATCCTTATTCGAGGGACACTGTATGCGAGTTAGTTGATAAGTCGATCGTTCTAAATGCGCGATACGAGTTCAACCTGCGCGAAAACGTATATCGAATAGGATGTTATCTAACGGATACACTTTGGTCCAAGCGGATACCTTCTCATTTCAGTAATATATTGGCCGCTTTCTTAAGAACACGATCGTACACAATTTACATTTGATCCACGCCCCATTTTTGTACCGACCCTAGAATGCAGACGAGATAAGACTGTTACGCACATTATTAATGCGGCATCTGCTAATTTTAGTACCGCGATGTTGTAGCGGCGATTTTTCCTCTTCGGTCTCCCCGTTCGTGCTTTTATGTACATCTATCTCGGAGAGTATCTACGAAGTCATTGTTCTAGAGTAATTTTTTTTTTCTACAAAATAGGGTGCTCAAAGACAACACACGTAGGGTTATCGCGGTGCGATTCACAACAAGCATCCTTGGATCGGTTACGTTCGCAAGGCGATGTCCGTTTTGCGGTAATTAATGCGCTCATTACGATCTGTTCCTTAGCTTCCAGAAGGTCGATAGGCGCGGTGCCAAAGATACGAGGTTTATCGTTGGCCACCAAAGATTCCTATACAGTTTTCATTTAGAAATCATTAATGCGGTGGTAATTCAATTCGTCGCGTAGAAATCGACGTGATTGCCGTGGCGGAATAAAGTAATGGTTTCAATTGCTACTGCGAATCATGAGAAGGAACGTGCGTAAACGTATATGTTCAACAGCATTCAAGATCTTAGAAAGTTTCTGTCGCAGATTTAAAGGGTTTTATTTTGGACTCTTCTTTAATTGTTATTAATGACCCACAATTGAATAACCAGTCTACTTAAGGATGCTCACTTGTATGATATATAGCGTTATACTGCAAATTTGAATATTTACCTCTCAATGTTTGGCAGACTTAAGAGGCTTATGTATTCTATTGATAAAAATTACACTGTCCCATTATGAAGTTGGGGAGAATTAACGAAAGATATTTCCATTTTTTTTATCCACAACTATTTCGAATGCTCGTCACTAACATGTATGTTAATACATACTCGTTTTCATGGTAATCAATTTTATCGATATGAATACCAGAAACGCGAGCGTATTATTTGCATTAATTTAGCGATAGAGCTGCACTAGTTTCGTTTAGTTACATAAGATTCAGAGCATCCTGCATTACTAATATAAGATGTACTTCATAGGGGCTGTCAGCCTCGTTCTATTTTTATAAGCGGAGTAGATCAAGGTACATGCCGAATGCCGTAGGGAAATTAGCAAGATTCTTGGATTGATTATGCATTCGTAGCACAACTTGGCGGACAATTCGTAAAGCTACCAAAGGATCAGTTTTACGATTTAAAAAAGTCGAAAGTTTATCCTCGATTATCTGTCAGCGCAAGATGTTTAGTTGTACTGTTATATAATTCATCTGGTACGATGCCAGTTTATATTTAGCTGTAAAAATATATTCTCTTTCTCCCAGGTTTTTTTACAATATTATTTGGCATTTTCGGATACATAAGGCTATTTATAATCCTTACGATTTGTAAGTGTCGCTTAACGTTGTTATCGAGTGCAAAATTTCGAAATAATCGAAGATAATTCCGCCTTCGGCAATCTAAGCAACAGCCCATGCCAGATTTACTCTCACGTTGAATTCCACCGTTATTTGATACTTTGAATCACCTCGGAGTTTCTGAGCGTCTATTATATAATCCATGTCTCCTTGTAAAAATTCCGCGCGGTTTCGTAGCTGTAATACAGTCCAGCCGATCATATCCGCGAATATGCGTTGCATTAAAGATTCGATCACTGTTTCACACCTTGGATTTCTATCACATTACTTCCCGAGTAACTTAAAAATCAAAAAATATGAATTATATTTGACTGGTTTGGTTTTGGTCAATTCGCTGAGACGATGATAATGATTACTTGTAAATTAATTGGATTGTTTATTTTTAGAATAATTGAGTTAAAATGAAGGAATAATTTCAAGTTAAACTTATAAGCACTGTCATATCAGTTTAATTGACATAACGCGTTATGTAATTATAGTCATAATATTTGGTTATGATAAAGAAATCATGTGAAAGGTAGAGAATGGTCGATGGACACGCTTAAAAATATATCTTTTACATTTAATCGTGGTTTTTGATTGAATTATGATTTGTCAATCTGGTTATATGGACCACTTACAAACAGTCTAACTTTTGATTCTCTGCATTAGAACAAATTTGACTGACTGTACTGTAGTGCGGGGCATTTCTGCGTGAAGCAAGTGTTCTATTTCAACACTGTTCCTTGACCAGCACTCCAAACCCCATCGCGATGCGTAGTATGATATTGTTAGAGCAAATTGCGCGATAAATGTCAGTGATAGAACGTTGAGATCAGCGGACCTGATGCCCATGAGTGGTAGATTTGGACGAGGACAATGAGAGAATCGGTATCTAAATCAAAGCAATTCGATGTGGACGATACTTCACGTTACAAAATAATTTATCACTGTGTCGTCGTCTTCAGTCATGATCAACAATATTGCTATAGCTAACCTTTTTATATATGTTTTAAATTAATTCAGGATTTCTGTTGTTCATATCTCTGATCATTGGAATTCAAATAATATCTAGCTTATTTGGTTTAATCTTTGAAAAATCGTGTATTTTATACTACGTCTAATCATAGATCCTCACATGCCTCGGCCATACAATCTTGTTAAAACGAGCTCCGACAGAGATGTTTATAAATGTTAAATTTATCGCGTGATTTAAATAATACATCGAAACAAATATTATCGCGCAATTGGATTTGAAATCGGAATCTTCTTTCGCGCGGTGGAATTAGATCCTCTGATTTCTCCCCGATGTGAAGAGTGGAACGGATCATGCGTACGTTACGGTACTCTTACTTCTAAAAAAAAGTGTAACAGTACG
This sequence comes from Ampulex compressa, assembly GCA_038496175.1. Taxonomy (NCBI): domain Eukaryota; kingdom Metazoa; phylum Arthropoda; class Insecta; order Hymenoptera; family Ampulicidae; genus Ampulex; species Ampulex compressa. The sequence continues at coordinate 115,716 of JBCFXI010000454.1, read as the reverse complement.
CGCCGGCAGTTTTTCCATGCCGGCGTACTCGAATATTTGTTTGAATCTCTCTCCGTAATTGACACTTAATGCCCAACAACCTTAATTATTAGCACGCTTGTTAGTCGGACGTCGGCTGCATTCTACCTCGTGAGGGTAACCACTATTCCTGCACCCTTGATTACGTCCGTACGTCGAAGCTTAATGAATCGTGTAGGAATAATTACGGTGCATGGCTATGTCTGTGCGAAAGCATTACTGGCCTGTTGCACCTCGTCTAATGGCGCCTCACGTCCTGTCGCATCGGCCTAATCTTCCATGTCAGTAATAAGACGGGGATGCCGGTTGACTCTTATTATTAACCCCTTCCGCGACCGGTTGCTCACCTCAAAATGCTCCACGGCGGCATTGCAATTACTTGGTATGTATCGAGCTCTTCCACGACGATGGATCTTGCCTACAAAGGGGCTTTACTGAATGCTATCTGCGGCGGTAGGCAATTTCAGACTTTTTTCTGCCTGCCACGGATGAGCATTTGTCTTCGCAATCGAGCCTCTCATGTATTTATGCAATATTTTTAAGGAAATATAATGCCGTAATACGGATCACCGACTGCGTACAAAGTGTTCGCGGCTATGAAATACGAGGAATGAGACCCGCCGACTTCTGAACGACCGCTCAGCGATTTCTGCAACGAAGGTTATGGGAGGTCGTCGTTGATGCGCAAAAATTTGGTGAAACCAAAGGTTTCCCTTTAATGTAACCGGATAAAAAAAAATCTGCGACCAAGCTATTATAGAAGGAGGATTTACCGATATTTATAGGAATACGCGAAACGTGTTCCCTGTCGAGTAAGAATTGAGTCTTCTCGGTGTGCCTCGTTTATCAATCGAGAAAATCGCTTTCCTGCTAAGCTCTTGATATCCCGAAGATAGCATCCTTTTATTAATCGATAGGATGTGTTGCTATGCAGGTATGGAAATGGGATTCAGATATAACTTATGGATTTCATGAAAAGGTGTTCAATGAGTCTCCATAAATTTCTGTCCGCTTTATGAAACCTATCTTATCCTTGCGCGCAGTAGCATTATGCGCGTACCTACATAAATTGTGCATTCCAAATGAACTGCGAGATATTTAACTATCGTGCGATATAACGGTACGCGGGAAGTTGACGTTTTAGTTGAGAGCCGTATCGCTTAATAAATACTGCCCGCGGTGCCCGCCGGTATCTCCTAAACTTTTAGCGGTGAACGCTTTACTGCCGGCGGATAATTTGGCCTGCCACCGGCGCCATTGAATTTGCCAATCGGCTGCGTGGGACTCGCGGTGGAACGTGCGACATATTTCTCGATTATCGATCCACCCTTCCGTCGCATTTTCTACGACCGATGTCGACCGCACGTTGCAACCGGTTACGAGATATGGACGAACGTCTCTCCTACCGGATACTCGTCCCTGGGAGTTCAGAGGGAGGCTGAACAGAGGCGTAGCTTTGCTGCTTTTACGAGTACGCTTCTAATCCCTTGGTTAATTATTTCAAACCGAGACTTCCGTCCTGGTGTTTTTGCGATGGGCCCGCCAGATTTTCCTACGGTGGTTCATTTGCCATTAATCTAACGCTATCCGCCGCGATTACCGGATAAGATTTGTTGGCCGGGAAGAGATTTATCCAGTCGGTTGGACGAATAAATTCTCTCATCGTCGTCCTTTCCCAAGTTGGTACGATCGCATCTGTGGGTCGTAAGTCGGAGACTAAATAGCGAAGGAAATTAATCCTCGTTATAAAGCCTCGCGTGAGACGACTTTAAGTCCCATAATCGTCTCCGGCAGGTGCTTGGAAACCGATACCCCTTTATTATCGGGACGATAATAGTCCAAGGAATGCACTTCTTAGGCTCTTAAGAAAAGACAGGATTTTTCCACTTCGCAAGACTCGGGTTGTGGAGGGCCCCGAGATAAATCGTCGATATGCGGTTTATTTAGACACATGCAACATTCCGGGAACATTTTTCTTGTCCACGAATAAAGGCTAAAGTACTGGATTCGGATACCTATCATTATCTCTGGATCTTTCAGACGATACGTACAGAGCTAAATCTTGCTGTTCGATACGCACTTTAAACAGTAGGCCCTTGACCGAATCCACTCGACCTTTGGATTACGATATTAGGAGAGGGGGAAATTATGAAACGTACAATTAGGCCGGCTCCAAGATTTCCGAGACGATTTCCTATTTCAGTTTTCTCACTCGTATTATCTCGAGGGTTCGCAGTCACGTTCCTAAGCGTTGCTTAGTTCCCTCTCGATCGTACACGCGATCGTTCCTCGTCTCGGTGTTTATATTAATAAACCTCTCATAAAATCGGAGGGATCGTACATCGAGAATTTATAGATCCTCCTGATAAAGGGTATCGTAGGACAATGCTCGAATCGCACTCCGTGGCATGGCCTATCTTTCGTTCCGTACCGCATTCTAAACGATCGTATCGGGCGCCATCGAGATAAAGAACGTCATTATTTTGTACAATGAATGTCAGCCGTACAATGGCGGATTACCAGGCCTGGTATTCGATGCTATCGAATTCCCGATGAGGCTTTTCGAATGATAGAACGTGCTGCACGACGTGCCGTTGATTAATTTATCGACGGTACTCGATGCCTTCTTACCCCGGGCTATCGAACGGCATCGCGGGTGACTTCTCCCATGCGACTTTAAAAATAGACAGTGGCAGAACTTGTCACCGACTTTCTCCTCCGGCTAAGAAGCGGTATGCGTCGCTTTTGCATCGGCGCAACGCGGATTTTCCACGCTGTTGTGCAGCGAAAAGTATCTTGCACCGAATAACGCGCATTCCGGTCGATGCTCGATGAAAAAGTAGGAGCGGATTATTGTCGTGGAGCGATACGTGGTCATCGTGGGCATCGTTGGTGAGGCAGTAGTGTACGAATTCAAAAGTCCGTAGACGTTTTCTGGTATGACTGAAATATCATACGAATGTATCTTTTCTTATTGACTTCTTACGTTATTCTATAAATGTTACGCTATTGTTGAATAACCTAAGATGTATTTCTTAAGCGGAACGTGTCGATAAAGTTGGCTAATTGCGGCAGTAGAGGATAGTACAGTACATCGTTTGATCAAGTAGTATCTCGAGCAGTGTCGCAAAACTTTGTCTATAAATGCTCATTTTAAATCGCTCCCGAGCGGATTGGCTTTTTGTGCGAGTCAAAATAATCCGGGTATAACCCGATCGAACCGCGTGGGCACGTGGGTGATGCTCATGTGCATTACTTCGGTTGCCAAAATCGATTCCACCACGTGCCCCATCCGCGAGCTTCGTTCCGTTTTTACGCGTCATTAAAAGTGTAGGAGGTTGGCAGGCATCCGGATTAGGACATTGGTTCCGACCTTCCGTGATTAGAATCGAGAAAGTCGCGACGAAGGCAGCTCGTGATACTCGACTCGAGTGGGATGTGATTTATCGCGAAACGCAGAGCAATCGTGCAAGGAAATTAAATCATGAGACATGCAACATTTTCTACGTCCTCCGAGTTTTCCAATGTACGTTGTAATACGATCTGAATCTTCTTCTCTCCTTTCTTTATCCAGCCGCAAGGACGCGGGTTGAATCGAGAATCTTCTGGAAAATACAAATATTATTCACCGCGGAGTTTTTAGAACTTTCCAGAACATATTTCATGCTACGATCGTTAATTAGTTGTCAAGGGTACCGAAGTAATTCGTGCAATTAAGCGGCATGAGAGTATCTCGGATAGCTTTATGGAAAAATTCATCTGTATTTTCACAGTTTTTCAATGTATTCCCGGTACTCCCGGTATATCTTCGACTATAAAATGATCCTTTTGAAACGTGTGCAGCTTTCACGATTTCCATATCGGCTAAATATAAACCGTGACTATTTATTCTTGGCAAGAACTCGGCTCCTTGCTGTCGCCCGGCTCGTCGTACAATGTTTGCGTGTACATTCGTATTGACGAATTTTTAATTATCCGCCGGCTTTTTTCTCCGTTCTCCGAGGCGATAGTTTCTCCATCCTGAGCACACATGCATCCAAGATTACTCAAGCGTTTCCCGGCATGCCGGCTGATGGCGGTTACCTTTTACTCCTTTACGGTAAATATTTGGCGAGTCAATCTATGGGCAGCAGAAAAAGTGGATATATACGTTGGATCAATATCGCATTATACCTTTGCATCAGCGAGTTCTGATAATATCTAGACAATTATAATGAAATGGACGACTGGAAAAATACGCAAGGAAGGACGCTTGGAACCTACTTTGTACGAAACGATTAATCTCCATCCGTTGAATTTCTTTCCGCAGCGATGAGTGCTTAATCCGATAATAATGTGTGATTTCGAAGCGTGGCGACGGCGAACTACCGTCGTTACCTTTGATAAGCCATAAGCCAGAAATAGTCGTATTTCAAGAAACGATAAATGAGACAGGCTTGTCGGCGATTGTATCGTTACGCAGGAGGATCGATGAAAAGTACTCTATCTCTGATTAAATGCCGACGATTATTTTTTTATCCATAAATGATGTAATAGGTTATCTCGCATTTGTGTAATGCTCTTTATCGGCTATACTAGTAGGAAAAGATACAAGCGCCCGTGATTTAACATCGTTACTTGCATCGGAATGCATAACAGCAATGAGAGGATTATCCAGAGAGGGGGTAATAAAAATGAATGTATATCATTTTGTAGAGTGACATGACTCGTGAAATGCTCACCGAGGCAAAGCTAGCGATTCGAAATTTCTTTTCGATGCTCAATATCGTGATATTGGTCAATAGCAATTTATAACGTTCGTGGTTCGGTAAGACGAGCATTCATGCTATTGTTAATTAAGACAGACGAAGGAGTAACGGCAACCGTAGAATATCCGAGGTACGAGAAGATAAAAAGCAAGTCGTTGACCGACCTAATCGGCTCGTGTATCGATGAATCAATCTTTATTGAGGTGAAAAAGTAATAGCGTAATCTTTCTTCGATAACTTACCCCGTAATTTATCATACAGCAACGCGATTATAAAGCCATTATAGAACCGTTGGATTTGCGCAGCAACAACTATATTGCTTCTAATTTAGGTGCACGGTGACACGGAGAAATTTTTAAGGAAGACAGATATCATCATGGGTTTGCAACGCATATAGAAGTGAAGGGGTAAATTAAGACATCTCAACGAGGGCACTGTGTTATCGATGGGTATTTAATACGCGATTCCAAGCGATAAGATACTAATTTGACGAGCAAACGAACGGATTGAAGTGTTTTGACTGGCCTCGTCGATCATCCTTGTAATCAGAGCCGCGAAGCTGTTCATTGTCGGAAACATTATTGTACGTTCTCCGCGCTGTTACTTATGAGATTTAGCTTTCGCCTCCACAAGCAGGGACAAATGCTAACGATCAAAGACGTATACTTTCGCTCGAAAGTCTCAAGATATTAACTCATTTTGATCAATTGTAACTGCACGATGTATATTACGTACGTTACGTAACCTTACGGCTGCGTAAATGTATCGATTCGATATTGTCCGAATGTATAGAAATCGGACGTTTAGTTCTTCGGATATTTTTAAACGATAACAAAAATATATTGAAAGTCATGAAAATAAGTCCGCTGAATTAGAGACTATGTCTATTTAAAGTTCCAATCGAAATAAGTTCGGTTCGATTACCTCCGCGAGCGCGGTAGCTATCTCGCTAATAACTTTAGCAAACCGTCGAATAAATACTTGGGCACCTTCAACGATTTACATATTACCAATAGCGCGAAAAATGGAAGTAAGATTACATTGCTCGAGATAAATGAATAGTAAAAATGAGTGTCCCACGCCCTCGTGAGATTTTATCGAGTATCGTAAAACTTCTGAACGGCGCTGTACCTACATACGCGTGTCAATGAAACGACTTTCAGGGCGTTTCCTGCAGTCTTAACTTCACGCTTCGAGGATTTATAGCGATTGCCGCACGCGCGACAATTAACATTTTTAACGCGTCGGGAGGCCATTACGACGTGTAGGTGCGTACAAAACCTCGGGCGGGGGGCAGAGGAGGGGGCTCTCGAACGATAACCTACGCGACAATTTATCACCTCCCTACGTAATTTGTTGCTAATCAATTAGGGCAGAAACTCGGCGACGATTGGCCAATTTTCTTACGAGGCGCGGGCGATAAATCTGTCGCGATAAATTGCGATGGTGCCCTAGCCGTGGGTCAAGTAGTCGCGATTTAAACTGTGCCGGTGAACGATCGGACGGAAATAAAACGGCGGGTTTACAATGGGGCAAGAATAGAGCCGCTGGAACTGACTGTGCGTGGCTTGCCGTGACACGTGTAGTACTCCACCCCGTCCGAACGTAATCCTGTGCAGCGCTTGTTCCTGCAATCGCACCAATCTTAACCCTTCGTTTCGCGATTCTGAAAATATCACGCTATCGGTCACATTGAAAGCGCTGAAAGACGAGAAATCGCGTCACCTCTTTGACACAACTGATACTGCATTTCGGTTCATACATATAATGCGTGAATATCTTGCTGATTACAAATAAAACAGCTAAAAATACATAGTTAGGGAGTTGCGATGCTAATTTGTAATCGTGCCAAATGAAAGATTAATGTTTAAAGAGCGAGTCGCTTTATTTGTAAATTATTTAAATTGTGGACATTTTTCAAACCTCGGGAATTTATTTTTTCAAGGAAGATTACATAGGAAATGGAAAAAAAATGAGCCGATTTAGAAAGTACTGTAGAAATCTTTGTACGAAGAGTAAAATGTAATAAATACACTCATTTAAGCGTTTTAATATCGTAAGAAATGGGGAAAAGATGGATTAATTAAAATATTTATACACACGATTATTTGCTGGATTCTTACAAAATGATACTTTTAGAATTTGTCCGCAATGTGGTTGTGGAAATCTATTACTTAGTAGAACACTGGATATCTAACTATTGCAGGATAATATTACAAGACAGTGGCAATCACGATTATATTTTTTTTTATTATAATTCTGAGGAAACATTGAACTACACACCACATAATAGCTATTCACCTTACACTGGTGTTTTTACACATGATGTTTTTAAAACTGTTTCCTTGCCCGTGTAAAAAAACGTGATATATACAAAGAATGAGCTTTTAAAATATGGTTTTTTTAACGTACTCTTTAGCAGAATACACGATACGTATATTTGTTCAATGAGCTACGTCAGATTCCGCTGTTACGAAATGTACATTCGGTAGATATTAAACAAGTAAAAGTACGAGGATTTGTTTATGTTGTGAATTTTTTAACGTACCGTGGTATAACTGATATCCATAAACCAAGCCAGTAGTAATGATAATTCGATTCAAATTAAGTACACGAAGAAAATATGAAATCAGACTGATTAATGCCGCTGTTTATGCCTGATTTCTTATGTTTCTGCTATAAAAGCAGACAAAATAGCTGAGCGATTGATAAACTTACTGCGACGATCGCTGTGTATTTCTCTTGGCAGATTTGAGTTTGTATTTGTTTTTACAGTGCATATGCGGTTAAAGAGTTTTCTGTAATCTGTACGAAGTGTAAACATAAGAGAAGTTCTTAGACTTTAGCCATAACAAGCCATTTATGTTTCACGATAATGTTAGAAATGGATGATGTAATTAGAGATTAGATTACTTTGTTGATTGTCATTCAGCATTTTTCGACGTATGATTCGGAAAAAGGACATTCTTTCCAGCTTTATCTTTTGCGACTTCTTTTGCGTAAAATGTTTGGAATAATGGAATGCGGACGGTCGTAATCACATTTAGGCTTCGAATTCTTGGGACCGGTTTTAGAGTCTCGGAACTGACCTTGAATCACTGAATCAATGAAGTTTTTTCCTTGTTTCCTTTTCACTGCTTGCGAAATAACGAGCGGATGCATCAATATTTGCGTCAAACTTTTTAGTTTTGAACATAATTTTGTTAAAAATTTTAACACCATTGTTTTTCTACTGTAATGTTTTTCCCATCATTAAATTATCATAAAATGTTCATGATCCTTTAACACTGTCTATACTTTTTGGCAGAACTAATTAAAAACATCAGTAAATATGTGTAGTATAATGTAGATTAATAAAACATGCAGAATAAATAAAGCATTAAAAGTACATACATGTATTACATATATGCATTAGTCGGCGGTGCAGAAATGTAAACACGTATACATGTACGCACATGCGTACATATATATGAGTAGCTGCGCATTTGATATGCTTACTTCGATGACTGGCGCTCCGAGAATGTAACACAATCCCTCCCGCTTGATTAAATCGGTATTACAGAATTTATGATGCAATCGCGAGGCTATTGTAACAGCTTCTGTTTTGTTCCGCAGTAATAATTATTCGTCGTCGAACACGTCACGCTTCGAACGTTATTTCATACCGAACTTTGGATATTTGAGCCTTGATGCATAAATACAATGTACTTCTTGTACCAAGTTTTCCAATAAGGATAAATGTAAAAATAATACATTTAGGATAAAAAAAACCTTAAAAAGCGCAATGAAATTTTGAGTATCGATCAAAAATGCATTTGTGCACATCTGTTCTTTGTCAATTACCGATACGTAATTATTAAACCAATAGCTTTTGTATCTTAGGAGATTTATTTTGCTCGAAGGAAAATTCGGTGAATGTTAGGTAATACTATTGTTGGCGTATTTTTTACTAAGCGTTAAATTGTATTTCGTACGAAGTATTGCTCGTAACCTTTATCGTAAACGTAAGCAACCAAGGAATGGAAACACGTGTGTATATCCCTAAGTATTTTGCTGGAAGATACGTGAGATTAACCTTCCTGGCCTCCCGTCATATGAGAGTATCCGCGATAAAACTAGCATTCAGGGTGCGATCAAACACGGCTGTAGTTTCGCGGAAAGCGTACGATCAAGGTTTACTACGGTGTAACGATAGAATCAGAAAATACAACGTACGACGCACTTATTGCAGGTAAAATTCGCTTTAGATATTCTCAAAGACCGAGTGTATTTAATTTCACCTTGAATTTAAAATGAACCGCGTGAAACACTCTGAAAAAAATTTTCATTATCATGTATATTCTTGTACTTTGAGACTTTTAGTAATACGACATTGAGATCAGATTGTTCTCAGAATTGAACTGAATTCTAATTTTAACCAACAATTCTGGATAATTTTCCATGTGACGTATATCGTTCTGGTTATTCACAATTCATTTTAAAATGGGTCCTCGATCAAATACCATGGCTGACAATCGGAAAAACGCACAAAAAAACCAAGATACTTTTTCATTGGAATTTCAAAGGTTTTTTAACGATTTTCGGCTGATCTTATTCATAACATGACATCTGGAATATACGCCAGAGACAAAATAATTAAACTACACGCGTGTCGCTCGCAATTGAACGTAATATCGGTTATTATTTCTTGGCCCGGTTATTGAGTAACGTAAACAGAAAGATAAGCGCAATTAAATGAGTGGTCAGCGTGTTAATTGATCGCTATTCCGCGCGTTTTGTCTATAAATTCCGGCACCCCAGGGCGTTTAATGCCAAACATAAGCCGTCCTTTATCTCCTTTCCATCGTCCCAGGTGCAACGTTCTCCGCTTGCGTGGGCACGCACGCGCGTACATCGAGTCCTACGCATGTTAAAATGACCGTTAGCACATATTCGCGGGAAACAGACGATTACGAGTTCTCGTACGCATGCTAGATCCGCATGAAATCGCTTCCGAATCATAAGCCAGGGTTCCTGCCGCTTTAAACCCCTCTGGCCTCGAACGATGAGTCTAAATCTCACTTGCAATGCTTTAGAGCTGTGAGAAAGCACACTCTACATTTTGATAAAATCATTTTAAAAACAGCGACACGCTTTCTTTCCTTTCGACCACTCCCTCTAAAGGCATGTGAATGGAAATGAAGTTTACGCACGAGAAATGTAATCGCAATTAAATGATGTCAATTATTCATAGTTTTATCAGCGAAGCATTGGCAATCGTCTTAAAACGTTATATCCTTTATGGATAAAGCTCGTGCATCGCCGACGCAGGAGATCGTAAGTAGTTAGAACTGGAGATCGGAGCTGAGCGAGTAGAACATCACGAGCGGCTAATTAAAGGGATGAAAATTGGATTGTGTCGGACGAAGGGCGTCCGTCTTCATAAATAACATATTATAGCACTCTTCGAGCGCTACGTTTAACGACAGTGATACCAATTCCACTTTAGCCACAGCTATTATTTCTAACCGGCGCCTTTTCTTTCCCATCCACTCGTCCTGCGGGGTATCGATCGTAATCGTTAACCCCCTGCTATTCAATCAGCGGAATCTTCGCGCATAGTCGAAGACTATACGTGATCGTTTGGCGCCCGATACATTATCCGTGCTCCCATACATTATCGGAAACATTGTATTGCGCCCGCTAAAAACGCTTCGAAGATCCCAGAGGTTAGTCCTTTGGGTACACAGCCGAGAATACGAGGTTCCTGGCCGCGGGGAAATCGCGTATCGCGCGACTCCGATTGGAAATCAAAATCGCGATAAACCTCACTCAAGCTCGCGCCTATGGCCGCCGACGCGAGGGTCTACGCGTCTATCGGAAGTCTAGGCGCTCGGGATAGATAATCGTTACGTAAGATCGAAGGCTCGGGGCTTAAAGGCTGTTGGCCTCTAAGAGCGGCCTGCCGCGCGATGCCTTCCAGTCCCGTCGACGGAACTTAATATTATTCCGCCACAGGAACGCCCTTCTTCGGCTTTCTCAAACCCCCGGGGCGCCTCGAGCATTCTCGAACTTATTTCTGCATTTATGATTAAGATAAAGAAAGTTTACGATTCAGATAGGATCGGGCCCTTGGCGTGGCGAGGCGTAATCTGAGACGCGGTGAGAGCGCGAGGAATCCGCCGATGGCGAGATATATTCTCGCGGCGTTTTCTGTGTCATGCGTAATAATAGAGCGAGACGGGCTATTTTCCTGTTGTCCTACGACAGGATGTGCAGGATTGTTTTAGAAATTCGACGGTCTCGCGGTAAGAATGCGCGCACGTCAGAATTCGAGGGGTACAGAGGCGATGTGTCGGTGTCGGGGAATCATTCGGAAATAACTCGTAGATTATTGGTTGTCTTCACTCGCTGGATTTTTTTGGTTTTAGTCATTCACGATGTAGATTGCTAGTCGTATGGTTCAGTTAAACGTAAGCTTAAATTTCGCTCATTGGCTATAGAGAATTTTCCGTGTAATATGTACGTTGTAGTTTTAATGGCTTAGAATTCATTTTGTATAGCAGATCCTAGGTTAAACGACCTTAGCGGTTTGTGCTCTAAAAGTAATTTTAAAGAAACTTTTAAGCCATAGCTGAGGTTGGATTTGCCTATATGTAATTATTGCATATCAAAATGGACGCAAGATTTGAAAATTTCAACGAAAGAGTGCGCGCGTGCCAGCAAAGCCGTGGAGGCCATTTACCCGATGTGCTATTCCATACGTAATCCTATAGTGTATACTTTATGTATTAATAAGAAACACTACGTGTTTTTATTTCCACCATTAACATACCGCCCTTCGATAATTTGCTCGCTAAGACCACTAACACATCCATTACTTATATTTCGAGCAAGGAGTGGTCCAGAAGTTAACATGCCTTATTTTAATTATAAACCCGTGTTTTCTATCAAAATTACTTTTTGCGTAAATTTTGGGACACCTCATATACGCAATAATTGTATACAGGCAAATTTTACATAAAAATTCTTTGAAATTTATAGGTATACAAAGAAGAACATAAAATAGATATAAGTTGAAAGTTTTACATGTATATTGTTTTTAGATAAAGAGAAATTAATAGTTTGTCCTGATGCTTGTTTGTCAAGCAATGAAATGAAATTACAAGATCGAGCCTAATGATAAATTTATGTATCGAATATATCGCAAAAGTCGCGATAACAGGGCAAGATAAAATAGCCAAAAAGTCGCACGATCTTCTTGATCGTTGCACTTAAAGTGGTTCACGTATGATGGCATCTACGTAGCGTCACGTGCATTAATTTGGTCTCGTCGATTAGATCCCATCTAAAGATTTGGCCATGTACACGATCAAACTGTTTTCGAGGTCTCAAACTGCCGTAGGCATTGGACGAATTACGACGTGTCAACCTTACTTATTCTTAGTTATGTGCTCTTTCTGACGCAACAATAACCCCATGAACAATGCCTGGCTATAGGGTAAATCTACGTTAAACTTCGATCAAAGATTTATTGTAGAAATTAGAGAGAAACGAACCTTTTAAATCCTTAGACTAAATTTTGATGGGGCACATGTCAATGTTTTTCGGCCATCATAGCGTATCAAACCTGCTCTCATAAAAAAAAGAGAACAGCTGTAGTCGCAATAAATTTGTAGAAGGATTTAAACAATGAGCGGGTGTTATAGCAAAAATACATACGAGCAGCAGTGGATGCCCGAGCTTTATAAATCCGAAAATCTGACGCTACGTCCAGCAGGTAGGCAGAATTGATCTCCAGCCAATTGTATTTATATCGTTCTAATTTTCACACAACGCTCACATCGGCTCTGTATCTTCTCCTATGAGGCGTGTCGTGGGACAGGAAACTCCTCATTTCTTTTCTGCATTTGTTTTTTTTTCTGTTTTTTTTTTCCTTTCAAATTCCGACCTACGACATTCGCAGAGACACCATAGACCTGTCTACACATATTTCACAACGATGAGCGTAGAGATAAAAAAAATGTCGATTTTTCTTCACTTTCCTTTCCTCGGCGACTAACACGTCGCGTCGATCGATCCGCGACACGCAGAGATGAATCGATCGCCATCACGCTCCAATTCTTGGCCAATTGCTTTTTCGATGGTTGACTGTAGCGTGCTCGGCGCCAAAAATAATTGCCAGACCTCCGCGATTGCAAGGCAGAAGACGAAACGAGGGCGTTTCTTCCTCTTCTCGTTCGCACGCCACCTCGCGTCTGTGTCGCCTCCCTGGGCCCCGGACTCCGAATTTCCCTTTTTCTCTTAGACCGTATCCACCTACGAGTGCACATGGAAAGGGACAACAATGGGGACGAGAGGAAGGTGAGAGAGCAAAAATATTTTGTCGAGGAGAATGAACGGGGTTGGACCAAAGCCTCGGCGTATTCCGATGCACGGACGAATATATAAGACGTTGACCTCAAAACGTTCATGGATATGCATCCATACGTGTGTTTGCATTTCTCTTTATAACCTCCATTGGTTAGCCAATATATCTGGCTGTTCGTTGATTTTCATAGAGTAATATTGAATAAACCGATATACCGCAGTTATCCTTAGAATCTTATTTTAACCGTAAATTCGTCCTGCTTTTTAAATCAAACTTCATTTTCAGATTCGAAAATAGTTTTTCTCTTGCAATTTTGTATATAAATCGTCGGGGCCGAAAGAATATTGGTATCTTTTCCATTCTCTTATTCACTCTGGAACGTTCTGACGATCCTTTCGAAGTATTTCGAATTCGTTGGCGTAAGCTTTCGTTGCTGTTTTATCTCTGGTAAACTTTTCACTTTTATCCCGTATTTATCTCGTTATGCCGATTTGCAGAACACTTTTAGCAGCATCGAATTCACGCGGCAAAACGTGCGCAGCTTTTATGCAGCGGATGGTATACACAGGAAGTACTTTCGCTTTGATACCGAGCCTATTGCGCGTCAGAATTTGACATGTGCGTCGAAATGACGATCATCCGCATTTCCTCCACCGCCGTTTCTATACATGCAGTACACATTGTGGCCCTGTGCCAACCTTGTGATCCTCGTTTAAATTTCACTACGATGTCATTAACGCGCGGTTCATTTCTGCTAAGTTGTTTACAGTCCTGCTTTTACTCGCACTCGGGATTCGTCACGCGGGCGTCATTGGTATTCTGCGGATAGCCTCGTCGAAGAGTATCCTCGATCGCGCTGCTGCGCTCCGCTTTGGAAACCTCATTTTTTTCCCGAATCGCACGTTTTCGTTTTCCTGGAATCGATATTCGAACGACCCGAAAATCCTCGGTTTGCCAAACTCGAGGCGGAGTTGGTAATAGCCCGCTAACGGAAATAGTGTGTTGTACGTAAGCAGGTTCTCGTTTTGCACGAGAAGAAAGAGTTCTCCTATAGTTTAATCGCACAAAGTCACGGACGTTCCTTCTCGTTTAACCCTCCATAAACCATCGTGACTTCCAAGCAGCATTCCCTTGATTTTCTTTATCCCCGAATCAGCTACTGCTTTTCTCTGGATTCGTGGATTAGTTTGCGAATTAAGAAACCGGCCGAAGGTGGTCGAGTGATTCATTGCTTACACCCAACATTTTTCTTTCCATTTATGGGCATGGGATTAAAGCTAAAGAGACATTGAAGTATGAGAGAAGTGTCGAAATTTAAAAGAAGTGCCGATTGCGGACGGTTAGCGGGAATGATTAATGAATTGGACTGACGAGTCCTTTCGTCATAGGAGTTAAACGTCGCTGTCAGCGTCTAACACGAGGGCAAAATGTCGCGTCTCGATTTATGCGTGGGATTGAATCTTGCAGCTGTTTGTCGGGTTATTTTTGCGGATGGATTAAATTAAGCCACGGCTACTTTTCTTTGCTCTCTTTCCCTTTCTTCGCGAAGGTGAAGCGCTAAGGAGAACGCCATTTCTCTCCCGGATTTAGAGCGATACAACGCGTTGATTGCGGAACAAGCCCGTTTGTATGCCGGTTCCTCGAGCTCTCGAGGGCGTAAATTCTTTTCCGGATTCATATTGTAAATCTCTCGCATTTATCATAATCTTGCGGACGGTATACCGTGGTAAGGTATGTAATGTAGCACGCAGGAAATTAATGAACTACTTAGCAGTAGATTCACATGCACCAGATATAAATCAGATATTAATTCCCTTGTCTTTTGAAAAGCTGAAAGTATACGTTTAAGTTATTTAACCGATATTCAATTAGAGTCACAATTTATATTTTATAAATGTTTATAAGTAGATATAATATACGTGATACTAAAATAAAGTAGCAGCATGTTGATTGCCAGTGTTGCTACGGCAAACTGAACCCATCGTTCTTGTCGAATAGTCTGCTCGATTTACATCGTACTTCCTGGTAATCGTGCACGAGTAATTCTCACGATCACAGGAGCGAGGCATCGATCAGGTTGATCGAAGAACGGAAATAAGCTTGTCGTACAAAATTAAACCACTTTGATTAATCCTTTTAATACACCTTTACCGGTGTTCGTACTTTGATGTCTTTCGAAATCCCCCAACTTCTAACGCGATACGTCTACCGTCGAATCGTTGACTTGAAATCTACTCAGAAAAGTATATTGCATTTTAAATAATTTCTAACGTCATTATTAAAACGAAAGATAAATAACTGTTTATGGAAACGAATAGGTTTACACGCAAGGAAGACTTCAACTCCGTATTAGGCGACTGAGAATAAAGTAGAACATTTAGAGTGAAATATTAAAAACAAATATATACTTAACATTATGATCCGGATAAAAATACCATAAAGATCGTACATAAAATCCATTACATTGAAATCATCATTCATTCAACATCAATGTTCGTTTTAATAAACGAACGTACAAGTACCCTCGCAAAGCATGTCATCGAACAAGCTCGACGAGAAATCCAAATTCGAAATACCACTGACTTTCCATGCGATACGTATACCATTAGCTCCCGTGATTCGCAGCCCGTCTTAAACAGTAGGTTCCAGGCCAAAAAAGTAGAGATAGAAAATGAATCCGGGAAGGAAAAAAGGCTTGTTTAACGGTTATCCGTCGGGTTTCAGACTGGCACCCAGAGCCGGGAGCCGGAAGAGCCGGGCAGCAGCGGCACGAGCTCGGCCTCGGAGGGCAGACACGCCGAGGAGACGTCCGGCGGGTCGGTCCTCAACATGGGCAGCACGGATTCAGCGGGAAGCGCCCACGGCGGCGACGCGTCCTGCGGCTTGGTCAGCTCGCTCTTCCCCAGCAGCTGCAGGGGGCGAGCCGAGGCCTTCGCGAGGCGCCTCCATCGTCGACTGACGTCCCTCGGCAACGAGGACGGCTCAACGCCGCTGGACGGCGATCCGTCCAAGCCACGAGAGACGTCCTGGCTGCACGCCCCCACGAGCACCGCCAGAACCGTCCACGGCACCACCTCCAACCACGTGCTCCAGCGCCAGCCGCGACACAGTCCGGAGTCCGACCTCTACTACGACTTCGACCTGGAGGACGACGAGGACGACCCTGGCTCACCGGCCGAGGAAGCCACTGCGGCCGAACTGGCGGATCTTCTCGTCAATCCGCGGATCCTCAAGGCGAATCATCACGACGCCTGCCATTGCTCGACCAACGGCTCTCGTCAGATCCTGCCCGACCCCGAATCCGGCTGCGTCTTCGCCTCGCCCATCACCGGGACCTCCCCGGAGAGCGACACCTCGGACATGTACTTCGATCCCGAATCCACGGACGCGGAGAAGCCGAGGGGCGAGGTTTTCTTCGATCCCGTGGCCACCTCGGACAGCGAGGTGGCCTCGAGTCTGTCCAACGGCCGCGCCTCGCTGGCCTGTCGGAGGAGGTTGGAGAAGAACCTGGAGGACACCTCGGAATCGAGCTGCTCCTCGAGGAGGGAAAACTCGTGCGAGAAGCGGCGGCAGGAGGAACTGACCTGCAGCTCGGAGGATTCTCTGAATGGCAGGAGCTCCTTGGAGACCACCTCGCCGAGTCACGAGTCCCTCTGGAGCACCTTCGACGAGAGTACCGTGTCGCTGCAGGAAGAGGTGCCCTCGATCGTGGATCACGCCGATGTCCTGCCCCAGATTCGCCTTCCAAAGTCGCATTCGGACTCTGAGATTCCTGTTAATGGCAGCGGGGAGGAATGCGGGTCGGGTAGTGGGGGGGAGGATGTGGTGGACTTCGTCAATGGTCTCGCGGAGGGTGTCCGAAGCGAGGACTCGAGGAAAGGCGCGAAGGAGGAATCGCTGGATCGTCTGGAGAACAACCTGGAGGATGAGTCGTCCTTGGAGGAGGAGGAGGAGGAGGAGGAGGTGGAGACCCCGAGAGGCGCGATGGATACGATCAAGGACAGCTTCTGTCTCAAGGCCGAAGATTCATCCATCAGCGACACGGACACGGATCACTCTACGTACAGCAGCACGATCAACATACCAGGCGCCCTGACGCTCGAGTGTCCTACCGGGATTAGGATAACCGAGGAGATAATGAAGAACGAGGTGCAGTTGCAAATCGAGAACGGCACGGTGCTGAGCGGCAACGAGGAGGACAAGATGTGCGTCCTGCTGAAGAAACTCGCCACCAGTCCGTCGATCAAGGACGACGGCTCGCCGGAGGAGGAAGTGCAGGAAGATAGCATCGAGGAGGAAGAGGAGGAGGAGGAGGCGGAGAGGCCGCAGAGGATCAGACGATGTTCCTCTTTGAAAACTGGCAAGACTCCTCCGGGAACACCGGGCAGAAAGAAGATCGTGAGATTCGCCGACGTATTGGGCCTGGACCTGGCAGACGTGAGGACCTTCCTCGACGAGATACCAAAGGTCCCGAATTCCGCTTACAGCGACCTCATCTACGACGACATCTTCCAGAAGGATACGAGCCCCGTGAACACCACCTCCAATTGCTGGGGAACCCGATACCTGGAGACAAGAAGAAGCTCCGGTGCGACGATCGTGCCGCGAAAGCTCGACAGAACCTTGGTGCCACTGTTCCAGCAACCTGGCGGTCTACCCACCTTCCTGGACCTCGTTCGAGAGCGCCGAGTATGCTTGGAGAACGTCCTGGTGGAGGACCCGGTGTCCCTCTGCATCCGCGGCACCGTCCGCGTGATAAACCTCGACTTCCACAAGTCGGTTCACATAAGATACACCCTGAACTCCTGGCGGAACTTCAGCGATCTCCAGGCAACCTACGTGAACAACTCTTGCGACGGCTTCAGCGACAAGTTCTCATTCGTGCTCTACTGCCACACGCTGCCGGTCGGCCAGAGGCTCGAGTTCGCCGTCAGGTTCCACTGCAAGGGCACCCAATACTGGGACAACAACAACGGGGCGAATTACTGCTTCCAGTGTCTCCCGGTTACCTCGACGGTAGGCTACATACCCATCACGACCTCCGAGAGTGGTCAGCATCGGCACGAGTGGTCCCCGGTTTTCTACTGATCGTCGCGAACGCAAGGAGGTTCGCAGGGCTGGCGGACGAAGACGGGCAGGTTGAGCGAACTCGAGGGAGTCTTGGAAGGGCCCGAGGAAGACGAGGACATCGGGAGGTTCCCGAGGAGCCGCCACTTTTCCGGCCTGCTCGCCCGTCGAGAGGGACGGAGGGAAGGGGAGGGGGAATCTTACGGGCACCGATCCGCTGCCTACTACTTCCGCGCGAAAGTCTCGTGGATCTGTGTCATGCGTGGGTCGCGCGAGAGGTCTGGTTCTCGAGAGAAATTCCGGAGTGCCGGGTTACGGAGAATACTCGCGACACGGACGTAGGTTGTCTAGGGGATTTGTGCGGTTACAGCCGGACGAGAAATGCGCGCTGTGACCTGATCGCGGTAGGTCGATCGAGCGAAAAGGTCGAAGAGCGGAGGATATACACGTTCCTAAACAGTACCTAAATCACGGACTTGCGTGTCGCATGACGAGCCTAACGGATGCTTCGCCTCTGCCCGCGATAATGTTTGGACGTATCGGCGATTATATTCGCTTCTACCCCTCGAACTCACCTCGCGGCTTCGAGAGGAGGCGAAGGATCGTGGAGTTGAAAATCGAATCGACTCGTCGTGGAAAAAGCCTTCGATGGCGAGTACCGAGAAAAACATCTCGGTTCGTGAGACCTATTTTTTCGACTATCCGCGAAACGATACGAACGAGAGAAGACGAACAAAGGTTCTCACTTTCACGACGTCTGAGCACGTTGAAGAAGGTATCTAAAAGATGAACCCCCACGGAACTCGTGACAGAATTGCAATCGTGCTTACCCGGCCGATTCTCTCTGGCCACGTCGAGACGTGTCGAATAGTCAGGTTCGATATCCTTCCTTTTATTTACGATGAAATGTACAATAATGTAAGGGGCTAAAGGGGAGCGAGGCGCCAACGCATTGAACGTTCAGTTCCGGCATCGACTTCGGGGCCCATAGCTTTAATACGTTTCCTTATCCACGACCCCCATCTGTGCCAACTTCATCTCGCTTTGTTGGAAGGGCTGCGAGATTGTCCGGACGTTCGAGGGACGTTCTGAGCCGCGCTCGCGCTCTGTTCTTACGTAACACTCGGCTTTTACCTCGAGGAAGCGTTCGACAAACCCGCATGCCCTTACTTCCCGTTTTGCGCATTAGAAGCCGGAAGATACCAGCAGGCCTATCGCTCAAACGCGAATATCGTTAACCTCGATGGCCGTAAAGCAACCTTCCTATCTCTGTTCCTACGAGAGTTTATTCCTATACGCGTACCTACGTCCGCCAAATTGCACGGGTACCGTGAGTGGACACAATTATCGCTCATACGTAATTTATGCACGTACAAATTCCACGATCAAAAGGAGGATGGAGGGGAATCGTGATTTTCATCCTCCATCCTGCATTATATCTCACCGAGGACGTGCGATTACCAAGCTGCACGTAACCGACGATTTACTTCGATCACGCATCGCGCGGCCGACCTTCGATTCAGGGTGCTCGATTTGTAGTATTTTGGGGACGATGTCCTTGACCGGATGGAAATTTGGATTGAAATATTCCAAGGTACGTCTTTAATCGGTTTGGAGGACTTTTCTGTAGTCACTTTACATATATGCATATCACTTAATGTATATATATATATATATATAAAGTTTTACGAAGACTAAAAACCGGTTTCACTTACGACCAGTTGCTATTTTACATTATCGTACATTTTCATAATCGACGAGACCACAAAACGAATACGGTGGGCAAGTATAGTATCTTAATCTTCTTAACCTCCGATAGGTGTGTCCTTTATCACACCTGCTATGGAAACGGTTAGCGCTTACTTCAAAAACCATGGATAATCCTCGATCACGGATACCTCTCGACTCCACGAGCAAGCTGAATCGAGGTTCGACCGCGTCCCTTTCCACGGCACTGATCGACCTTTCGGGTGGCACGTCAATCGTTACTTAAACGCGAGCCGTTTCTCGCGGTCGGAATTTCAACTCTAGCCTCGCGGACCGTGACGTCCCGCCGATGATGAATGAATTACTCACGCCAGGGAATGCGAGGGATAATAATAATGTTGTCAGTACGTCCGTGGGTGCGATTAATCGAACGCGGTGAGCCTAAAGGGGACGTTTAAGGCGTTTTGGCAGCGGCGCGGGATTCGAGAGACTGATTCGTAACTTTATACGCTTCGCCGATATAGCGGTACTCTCCCGGGGTTGGCAGGTGTCCCTGATAATGAATGCATACTTGGCCGATCGACGAGCGTGCCGATCGATCGGAGGCTGTCCGTGCTCGATACCTCTGGTTAGCGATAAAACGCGCGCGTTTCGCCACCCGTGCTCTCCTTCACGCGGCTCTTCTCGATCCACGATCTACTCGAGATGATTCCTGTGATCGCTTTTCCGAATCCTTCTGCGTCTCGCACTCCCCGATTGTTTAGCGCCTTAATCGCGGGGAAGCTGGACATTATTTTGAACGATGCCGGAAGGACGGTGGATTTTGAAAGCTTGGATGTTTGTCAGCGCTAAGATTTCTGAATTTGAGAAGATGGGTGTTCAGCGCGGTGCATAATAGGGAGCAAGTGTCGTCTTTGAGAGATGCAAAGGTTTCGATGTTTCAGACGCGTGTGCAATATCCGATTAAACGCTGCACCGAGGTCTTTAAGAATGTATTATTTTCCAAGACGTTCGGGGCTCTGTAAGGTTTCTCGGTCTTTCCGGACTTTCAAGACTTTCGAAAGATTTCAATGCGGGATGACACTGGGTGAGATGGCGTTTTCGTCGGGTGTTTGATGTAAACTGGAGTATCTCGAGTTTGGCAACTGGTGGGCATGTTATTAGTTTCGCGAGTTAATCGGAGCGTGCGGTCGTGGCCCTTTGCGACGTAACGACCAACATCCTAAAGGTATGCAAATACGCGGAATGAAGGGCCGTGCGTGCGGGGATTAAAATAAGGACGAACGATGTTAGTGTTAATTATATGTTAGAGTTACTAACAGCGGTGTTCACCGAGGGTGATACCACACGCGCCTCCTACTATGGTCGATCGATGTTCCGTAAGTTCGAGATGTTATATATACATATATTTTTTCCAGAACGTTGTGCTTGTCGTTGAAGTATATTGACTGTATCGTATGTATTACATGGGCGCGTGTACAGGCGGTTCGAGGGCGAGCCATTTTGATTCGATAACGTGCCGTCGGTCCTTTTCATTGTTACAGCGAGACGTTTTGATGTTTTACGATATTCAGTGTACATATCGCGGATATATTTTCAAGCGCTTTTTACGCAATGTATATTACGCACCGTTTTATCCAAGATAGACGTCGGGTGTCTAGCTTTCACGATCAATTTTTTTTATACAACGAAACACCGAGGACCTTTTCTAATTTTATACTCAAAGACAGCGGGCGATCGTATTCCGTGCGGCGCCTGCTTTATTTTAATATAACGTACTACTTCCCCAATCTTATCTCCGCCGAAAAGGGTACATTTTATTCGACAAGTCGGGGTGCATTCTATCGTCGACATCGTTACTGCCCACGATATTTGCGTGCGTACAGACGGACCATTTAAATGGGAATACACACTTTAGTATCCTGGTAATATCGCTAAGTTAGGATTATTGGAGAAGAGTGACTCGAACGAAAGAATCACCTTAACGCATTTTACCTCTTGACATTGTTATGTTACCTACAAGATTTCCTACCACGCCAGATGGATCCGAAGTTACCGGCGCCTTCGGCATTAAATTTTACTTTCAAAATTAGAAGTGAGCGACTTACTTTCAATCTTTCCTAATAGCGTTTGTGCGCTAATATTATTTTTAGTATGTACGATATATTCGTAGACGAACAGCGATACTTGTGTGTTTCCGTTTAAAGTTCTTTCGTGTACATACGCGTTACCTGTGCACGTGCACACTTAGATACCGTAGGGTCCCTTCGAGATATATTATTTAAGGTGACCAACGTCCGTTGTTGTTAATAAAAGTTGGAACCGTGCACCGAGCCTCTCGCGTTGCCATCGATTCGAGGTATTTCGATGTCACCTCGGTGGAAACGAGGCCGGTCCACGCCCAAAAAAAGGCGAAGAAACGCTGAATATTGCATGGGTTTCCGCGTATCGAGAAATCCTGAATAAAACGATATACACACAGGCATATACGTATACATGTATATTGTATGTATGCGTATATACGTATATATTCTTGAAGACTTTTAGAAGCGTATGGTAACTATTATACATACATACATATATTTCATTAGACGGCGCGTGGTTCAGTATGCCTCCAGAAAGAATTATAACTGTTATGGGAATGATATTGGAATTTATTTACACCCGGGAATTGGGCGAAGGAAAAAGTATATGAGGGGGGAAAAGCTCCTTTAGGTAATTGTGATATGTGCGATTGAATCGATCGTATCAATTAACGTACAGCAATAGGAAAACTCTGCAGACGCGCTCGAGAGGCACTTTGAGTGAACGACGAACGGGCAAACTATCAGCGGCCCCCCGACGGGCCTCTGTTCTGTCTTTGTTTTTGTAAATTATAGTAAACCTGCGTGAGATTCTTACGGCACGGAGGGATAATTTATATGCGTTACTTCGGTTCCGTTCTGCGTCTACGCTTGAGTTTGGCAGAGATTGGGCCTTGGAGAGAATCTCACGCGATCTTGCGTTCAAACATGTATGAGAAACTCAGTAATAATAGTTTCGGGCGCAGAAACGTTGTGCGGGATTTTTAAAGGAGAACGAAAGAAGGCTCAGATAGGAGTAATCGAGCGAAATTTTGTTGCACGACGAAAGAATTATACAAGAAGATTGATCGGTTCCTCAGCATGGATAATTTATTGCATATACGGAGTGTGTTGGAAAAATCGGAATAAACGAGGGGTACGAGCTTTCGCTAAGAGAAGGAAGAATGAATTCGTGCAAATCTATCACGTACGTATCGGCGTGTATCGTATTGAATAATTCCTAAGTGTCCGAATGATCACGGCCTGTACGTCATTCTAATAGACGATGGTTTTAATACGCTGTGCCACGTAAGATCATTTTTCGGTACATATTTATACAAATATTATTATTGCCTACGTAGAATACATACCACAAACTTGTGCCAGTTTGTAACTTCATATCGGCTATAATCGGTTTGGCATATAATTTTACAAATATCCGTTTAAATATAATTAACCCATTACTGCATGGCCTTTTTTTTTTTCGAGGCATGACCAACTTTCCGTTTTACAAGGCAGAAGAGGTACTGGATACAATTGAGAATACAGTCAACGGCATTTAATCCTGTCGTTGTTCGATACCACCGCCACTTATGGAATTGCTATTTTACTTACAACGATAAAATACTTATTTAAATATCGCTCGTAGGTGTGTTTATTGCCTTTTCTCAACATTGATCTCGGTACTACTCTCTTACTCATTATCCGTCCAGACAGTCTGTTCTATCGAAATAACAAAGAAACACAAGGTGAGGGCCAGCTTCGCTTCGCTCTGTGAAATGCAATTCAGCCCGCGAATCTTTTGCTCCTGCCCCATGTACAAATCGTTTCTGCGCCAGAGACAAGGTCGAGTAGGACGATAGTTTTAAACGTAGTATATTTTTATATATATGTAAATGTAAGAATATGTCGCACCTCTAGTCCATAGAGCCGTGAGCCTTCGTCCAAGTACCGAGCCTTTGGCAGTTTTGGAACAACGAACAGCTTGGTCAGATCGATGCACACCAAAAGGCATATAAGTACAATATCGAGAGCCCTGCGTTCGTAGCTCCTGTCCTCCTCCGTTGCTTTGCTAAATCTCACAATGATCCTGTTACGATCTTCTCGTCGCTGCTCCCCCCAACTTGCCTCTCCCTCTTTCCTTTTTAGACGAAAATTCTACTGTACGTTTGGCTGTGAATTAAGTGAGATTTAAGCGCGAATGGGATGATGCTGAGATCCAATTGAGCTGGCTATTATGTTCTTCCCTTTAATTCACTTCAAAGTGTGAGATTAAGGATACACCTAGGCGTCCATCGCGATCTTCCGATCGCGTTTTACTTTCTTCATTTTTTTCTTTCTTTTTTTTGCTTCGTTGCTCTCAAATCCCCGGAAGAGATCCGGGCTGAGTAATAACGTGTACCTGAAAAGCTTGCACCTCGATGAATTTCTTCTTCCTCGGCTCCTCTTTTCCTAACGACTGCAGGGGTGAAGCGGTACCGTCACTTCGATCGTTTCAACCCTTTCGTTGCGGCGATGCACATTGAAGTTTGGTAATCTTCGGGATTCGCACTTACGCCGACTATCATTGACGCTCGGATAAACGCGTTGTCCCGTGGACGTCGACTATAGTCGGCACCCGTGAGGAAAGGGTTAAACACGTTCCGGGGGCGAAGGAGAGAAACTAGCGTGCGGCGGTGTGAGATTTCGACCATGGCCAAGACTGAACAAAGAAGTCTCTCGGTATGAAGGATTCTTGGAACCGGAAGCTATTATCCTTTTTGCAGGACGATCGATGGCGACAACTCCTCGGAAAGTATAATACATTTCTGGCAACGACTGCATCGGGAAACGAGCCACGATCGTTGTAATTATCGGGAAGAAATATAATCGCCGTATCGTCGGCGCGAGGGCTCCCTGAATTTCTGCATTGATCGTTGACAAAAAAAAATTAGCCCGGACGATGGTGCTCGTGATAGATCCGATTCAGGATTCATTTAACCGTTGTTTTTACCGTTAGTTGACAGGTTTGCTATTATGTTAGTGTGTTGTCGTATAAGATAGCCATCTCAGTCGACGATGTTTTTTTTGTCACGTCGAAGACCACGGTGCAACAACCACGGGGCTACGCTTCGGATGATCGAGGATGAAACTTGAAAGACTGTTTTTTAAAATATATCACTCGCTGACCGCTTGCGTTGCGATTAATTTTATAACCTAAGAATATTTTGACTGCTGTATTCTAGTTTAATAAACTCATCAAATCGCGCCACCTTGCCGATAAATGGGGGATTGTTTCTTTTATACCGAGCGATTCAACTTGCATATCCCCGTGGAAAAAGAAAGGAGGCGTGCTGCCGAGGGAAAGGTAATCTTAAAAGGAGTGATTTTTGTAACACGGTTGTCGCATCGGGGACTTCGATCGTAAAGAACATTTTAAGGTATTACTTTTGAGATGTTACATGATGCGCAAGATAGTTATATATTACATATGGTTTCTTTTTTACATATGTGGCTACGTCTAAAGAATAACGCACGATTGGCAAGGACCTACAAAACTTTCTCTTTCGCAGGCGTATCTATAATTGTCCGTCGAGCAAACTTAAAAAGTTAAAATGTATTGTGTCAGCTTAAAGAAAGTGGGATTCGTTCCAAATAAATATTGGCCGCGATCTTGCAGCGTATTGGCAGCGCCATTCGTTCATTATTTCTATCGAAAGTGTTAACTATTGGGTGAGACGAGATTTATTCTGATCATGGTTTTGTCCATTCTTCGTAGTCAGTCGTATCTAGGCGTTTATTTTAGTTAGTATCTAGGCGTTTAGTTTATTCGATCCGAGATGCGTGCGCATGGTTGATATGTTGACACTCTGAATATGTACTTGCATGAAAGAGGAACGAATGCTAGGAAAGAAATAGAGTATCTATGCGTATAAATAGACACATGTTATATAATATATCTGTAACTCATGTTCTATATATTATTAAGACAATAAACAAAAGGTCGATTGAGCTCCTTCCTGTTTCAGTCCCGTGTACCATGGCAAGAAATTCGTAGCGTATTAGCGCAAGGTTTGATAAAGGGCCCTGTAACGAAAATCGATCTTTCGGTTGTTCTCATATAAATTAAGACGATTCAGGTAAGTGAATTCCAAATTGAAATGTTTACAGAATATATCATGAAAATGTCCTAGCTGTGTGATTGCTTCATACGGCAATAGCTGATGTTTTACATTAACGGTAATTGCTAAAGTTCAAGTTCGACTTACTTAAAAATATCTCTTGCGCGTAAACAATGTTTTTTTAAAACTTGGCAAAAGTCTTGGATAAAACTGGATAAAATCAACTTTGAGTTTGGTCCGATAACGCGACAATACAGATCCTTGTCTTTAAATCGAAAGATCGAGGCTTTGGGTGATAAGGGCGAGATATTTCTTTGCATATGAAAGTAATGGAAAATTTTTCAACAATGTAAAGTTTTGAAAAGACGATACTCGCTTACAGAAAAGATACAGTGTCGAATAGTTCTGAAATTATGATCGTTAGCTTCTTACAGGCCAAAAATGTAGATATTTTTAGCACATATTTGGCCACGATTGGAACGAAGCGACTCGTGGATCGCGTCTGTCGTTATTTACCCTTGCACAATCATTGGTGTCCCTCGGGAAATTTCATCGTCTCGCTTATAAAAAGGATGAGCTATATATAAATCGTTCTATTCGTCCTATGCAATAAACTATCAAGATTTTGCCACTGACCATTGACATACGGGCACTGAAAAATGGGCGTTCGATGATCGTCGTTTCGTACAACGAAAATAGGAAAAAACTTTCGTGCAGCATTAAGTGCACACACGTTTGATTTATTTTACACGCCTTTCTTCTTACGGATAATGCGCTTTAATATAATCATTGGGTTGATGCATAATCTTGTACTGTTTTCTATATAACAAAAGTTTTTCCCAGAAGAATAAAATTGTTAGAATGATTAATACGTCATTTTAAAGCCCCAATCATGTTCTTTTAGATCGCTGTCGAATCTTTGTATCTGAATAATTTTTGCTTAGCTACAAATTAAAAATTATGTATGTTCCAATGAAAGTCTCGCTCTTTAAAACGAGAAAAAAACAGTTTTTCGTCATGCCTTTATAAATCCAAGAACGTAAAGCCCAAAAATTTGGACACGATCTGTAAGAGCAGAGATGGAACTTTTAAATGGTTCATGAAACGTAGTAATAATTATTACTTTTGGATATAAACTTTTGTTTGAAAGAAATCCCAACGAGATTTTGCATCAATTTAACAGATTTACTCAACGTCCTACACATTTATAATAGATACGTTTGTTTCGATATTTACACGTATAACATTTCATAGAACAGAGTTTCTTTCCTGTTTCAAAATACAAGTTTCCAAGATAGATCTTTCGAGCAAATCAATTTTTCGATCAGCGGTATATAATAATTGGATATTGGAAAATGGCAGCAGTTTATTGAGGGAAAAACAGACAGGATCGGTTACAGTCCAAACGTGATTTTTATCTTTGCGAAAGCAATACCTTGGGATTACCCTGTGTCTCTCTTCGTAATTGTAAGTACCCCGCGATAATAGCGGGGCGTATTTTCGTGTCAGTCTTTAACCAGTAGCACGTTTGAATCACCGCGAATAAAATAATTCAAAATGCTACGTGATCGCAAGTGTAAGTACCTAAGGTGCTTGCGTTGAATTATCCGCATTACTTAAGACCCTTCGTTAAGTATATTTAATGCCTCGTTATTGTTAAAATCAACAGCTTAAGCCACGCGAGAGGCCGCCTTCTTACGTCTAAATGCAACGACGAAAAACGGATCACAAAAATCAGCACTCAGCGCAAACGTCACTGATATAGGATCACTGCAGTCACGGTTTAGTTAACAGGGTCGTCCATGCGCGACACAAAACTTGGGCTTCGAAAAATTCATCCTCCTTCGACTTCGGACATTCCTGACTGTCCACGAGCATTTCTTTCAGGCGCGAGCACATTGCCTGGTTTGTTGGTATTCGGTGAATTTCGACAGTTTCGGCAGATTCGACTTCCAAGAGCCAAGTACCACTTTCTAGGGTTGCGATGTAAAGTCTTCGAAAAATTCTACCACATCTCGACCGTGTATCTCTCTTTTCCATTGCTTTCTCCTTATATCTTCGACACTTTTCTCCGCGTTGATAAATCGATCGCGTATACCGACGTGGATTTCTGCAGAATCGCCCTTCTTAAATGCACCCTTTGTCGCCTTTTTAAGCGTCGGTTGTGTAGGCGATTGGCATGATTACTTTCACGAACGTTTCAGAGATTACTATCCACGGGTAATTGCGTATTGCTCGTTAACTTGAGGGCCCTCAGTTGTCTGTGAAGTCGTTGCTTGCAAAATTGGTAGAATTCAACTTCGCGAGTAAAATTATTGCGGACCATGTCCTTCACTTCCTCGCTGACCGGTGGTTTGAAGAAGTTCCGGTTGATTCTCGTAAAGGAATTTACCTCATCTGAAATGTAAATTTAAATAACTTTTCTGTGCGAAGTTGAAATATCATCGCATGTTAGAATATTTTTAAATAATATTGAGTTCATATCGTTAGACAATTGAGACATTTTACAGAATTATAAGTTATTCTTATCATGCATGATATATATCGACACGAGGAGAAGAAAAATATTTCTGATAATATTGCTGTTTAAACAGCTTATAGGATTAGAAAAGTCGGATTGCACGTCGCTGTTTTTTTTTATTATACCTTCGATTATTTCACTTTATTTGGCGTAATATAGAAAGGAAGGTTTACCATAGTAGACATCGGTGGCGCCCTTGAAAAATCGTGGAATATAATTCTCCAGCACCGTAAGAGTGGTGTTGACGTCCTCGAGAACACCGACGACTGCATAGTGCTTTTCGACTGCGAGTTTCGCCCGTTCCAGAGCTCCCATCGTGTTAAAAGGACTTAAAAGGAAATGAATTTTAATAAACCGATCGCAACTAGAATCACAAGTTTCTACGATAAAATGTAGTATATATACATAAAACTCTGTCGCGCCAACAATTTTTATCCATTTTCCAAGCTCTCTACTAAAATACTTCCTCTTTTATTTACCGTAAAAAAATTCATGCCAGAGATAAAACAGCTTGCTGAATAATAGGTACAAACAGTAATAAAGAATCAAACGTAGATTAACGTTCAACTTCTGAACAGCGCGTTAACCAAAGTTTTCACATTTCTGTTCACTTTTCCTATTAGAATTACTAGAGCACGATAAGGTGTATGATAAGAAAAAGAATACTTACGTGCATTTCTCGCTGTGGCCGCAGAAGAAGAGCGTTTGCCTGCGGTGGTCGCCGATTCCCTCGTGAATTTCGCCCTCGAGGTATCTGCATTCTCGATCGCCTTTCAGCACGCACGTCTCGAAGTCCTTCTTCAACCAGTTGGGATCCGGCAGCGGCAAATCTGGGAATATCTGTTTTCTCTCAACGTAGTACCACGGCGCTCTGACGTAATAGTACCAGGATATCACTCTCTCCACAGGGTCGCGGACTATATTGATGTAGATTGGTTCCGGTAAATTGAACCTGAGGAGAGAATCCGCAGGTGTGAAGGACGACGAATGAGGAAACGATCGAAAGGATGCAAAAAGACTGTACTTAATGTCTAACAAAGGGAGCCTCGGCTACGGTTCTTATCTGGTAGTACTTCCGTGAACTTGATCAGAGGAAATTGGTCTTTGTATATAACAAGAGTAACCGTAATTATTGTAGGAAGCCAGATTGCTTGAAGTATTGTTTTGAAGTATTAGTTGAAAAAAAAAAGAAAGGTGTGATCGAATATATTCGAATAACTTCGTTCGACATTCGCTGTGGTTTAACAATAAGAACTGAATACTCGAAATTCGTTTTTATTCTTTTCTATTATAAAGATTGTTATAAAGCTTCATTTTGTGTTAAATTATGAAGAATCATTACATTAGATGTCACAATTATGGAAATACGAATTACTTTCTAGGATTTTGCTGTATTTGTAGACAGGTTTTTTTTTCGATAATTGAGTGCATATCTACGAGTACAATTACTGTTGAGTTTATTGTAGATATAAATGTTGCTCAATTTAAATGCCATCGGATAAGGTGGTAGTTGAGGCTCCTTCTGTAAGGTGCTTCGAGTTTATTTTCTAGGACTTACTCCGTGAAGTTTGTAAAGCACACGTGCTTAACATAAACGGATGGCTCCGAGTAACTGCTGACCATCCTGGCGAGCTGCAGCTGTAACGCAAGAATACGTGAAAAGATATGACAACTTCATGCTTCTTGGGAGGTGAACAGCACATAGAATCGTACAAGAGTCTGAGCCGTAAATTAAGATCTTGGAGATAGCGTATTGCGCATAATACCGGGCGCTCACAAAGTTTCTATTAATTTTGATGTAAGATATCGAATTGTTAAAAGAAGTTGTATTTTAAGAGCTACGTTTCTTCTTATTAGATATATTTATTTACACAAAGTTCAGAACTTGTCCTTGTAGGATCAGATCTCTTAAATTTACGCGCTAAATTGCCTAAGCCAGTTTTACGCGATACGTAAATGCAAATCTGCAGTCATGCCAGGATTTTTGAGAACGAGAATGGGGATTTCTCTGGTATTTGATCGTGAGATGGTTAATACCTGTTCAATAGGGGCAAGTCGTATGGTCTCCACTCTCTGCACACGGTCTCTGTTGAACGAGAAGCCATTTCTCATCGATAATCTCCTCAAGAGTTCCATGAACGTTTGAGATCCTACTTTTGGTACGCGGTTGAAAAATAAAACCTGCCGTGCCGATCTCTTCGTGTTGTTGAGTGCATCGATGTCCAATACTTCAGGTTCTTCGTACTGAAGTAGAACGAGAGGCATTAGTCTTATACGGCAAAATGGGGCATTGCTGTTACGTGGTCTTATATATCGAGCGTAAATTAATTAATCTCAAAACGTTACGAATGCTATAAACAAAATGTTATAAAAAAAATCTTCAGACGTCTAGTTTTAACGAAATTTTGATTTCGATTAAATTTCGGGCTGAATGTGCCGTTAAGGCGGCGCAGCGTGACATGTAATGTAAAAAGGGCAGCAGCGGCCAGTACTTGTGTTACCGTCACTGAGACCACATGTAATTCCTTGAGACTAAATAAATATATTCATCATTTTGACATTATTACGCCCTGTGTAATTATTTAAGCAGCCTTCCAAAGACTCCTAAATATCCCTGGTGTTTTATCGTTTCTATCCCTTACAACTTCAGAAGTCGGATATCAACCTGTTCACTTTTGTTCTTACAATTTACGATTTTATATTCGGCTATGTTGCAAGTCTGCGTCGATAGTTTATCATATTTCCGATTTTCAAAAGTCGATATAAAGAGCAAGCTAAATTAACACCTGAGGCGTTATCAGATCTTGATCGTGCACCAAAAACAATTATTCTTTATCCTTACGCGAAAAGCTGAAAAAAAAGAATAAATTGGCCGTAGACGATAATCGATATCCTTGGAAAGAAAGTTATGAAGTACATCAGAAAATTGCCTATGAGCGCGAGAGCCTACCATTCCTGCAACGCCCTGTACATAACTCAAGATACGCGAGTACGTACTGTTTTGAGAATAACAGTAGTGCACGCCATGAATGATAGTAATGAGGGAAAGATCGAGGAGTAAAAAAATATTCTTACTACGAAATTGAGAGGAAGTCTTTTTCGTTCAATTGCATGGGCGTTCGTTTTATCGCATAGGCAATCAGGATACGCGGACGCAAAGTGTTCTGTCCGATCCTAACCGGTGATTTTCGGAGCCGACTCTAGCCGATACGATTATGATTCTTATCCGCTTCGGAATACCATTGTTTTCCACGGCTCGTCCCATTCCCTCTCGTTAGGTAACCACTCGTGTTATTAGCAAGTCATTCTCCGACATAAGGTGAACGTGCAACCGGTGCAAGTGCAAGTACAAGTACATCGTGAATTGCACCAACTGGCCGTCTACTAATAGCAGACCGCCGTACGTCTTCCGCATTGATTCTTCTTCCCTGCGGATACATCGATTCATTTTTAACAAGTTCGTTCGCTGCTTCGCCTTTAACCCAGCTCAAAGTCGTTCCTCAAGAAAGTTTTTGCAGGTGGGCGCGACGTGTATCCTTAACATTATCTCCGAGTCATTTTTCACGCGTCCAAAGACAAAAAAGACCAGCTTTCACACGGAAGTGAGTCGTTTATCCCATTTCTTCGTATAATTTCTTCGATGAATTCGACCGATCCTATCGAGGTTCTACGATTTTGAAAGCCTATATCGTCACCATCTATGTTATTCAACGATATTATTAAGCCACTACTCCATGGAATCGTGCATCGAGGAGAGAAATGTGAAGGCAGAGATGGGCAACAGATCATCCGGCATTTATAAGTACTTTTTCATGTCACGATGATATATCGAGCTGCGAGAAAATGCTACCTGATTGAAAGTAACGTGTATTAATGGAATGCTAGTTGGAAACTACCGAGGCTCATTGAGGATCCATAAGATTAATTGGTCATAATGATTATTATATAAATGTACGATCGAGTACGAGGTGGGTCGGTGAATAACTTCCACATTGAGATCGGTGCAAAATCGGTACATCGAAATAGAAGGGAAGGTAAATTAAGATAAATAGAAATGTGCCTATCCTCGATCGATTGGCACGTTAATGTTTATCGAGCATCAGACCTTGTTTCTTACTGCGCAATATATACATTCAATAGTGTATTCTCATCTCCCCATTGTGAGGGAAGGACTCAATAAAAAAAAAAAGGAAAAAATGGAAGAATCTTGGTAAGACAAGGAATCGTTTATGAACTCGATGATCGCAAAACTCTTGCCGACGAGTGTACATGAGTCAGGACAATCAGTCCGGTTTTCTTTTTCCGGCCAAGGGGCCCAAGGCCTACTGTTATGTCGTGCGCGGCTTATATTATTGCATTATTACTACGCACGTTTACACGCTTCCCCCGCGATTACGAATCCTGCCGCCCTCTTCCTACCGCAATTTTTCCTCCAGTGCTACGCATACCATCGATTAGGGCTCACCCTCGAGTTCCGCCACTCGTAACACAACGTCCACGTAATTTTCTCTTTTATCCTTTATGCAATGTCGGGCATTACGCGCAACACCTCCGAGTCGTTTTTCCCTTATGTTTTGCGTAGACATTTTGTCCGGTGGATGTGAGTTAAGGGTAATCCCAGTGCAGCTGTGAGGTTTGGAATATGGCGTGATAATCGATTCGCAATCTTTGTACTGCGAACGGTTGATTTTTTCTCGTTTGAATTCGTAGCGAACGATAAAACGTGCAAGTAATGTTTTTTAATAGCGGGGTAGATTGTCTTGAAATTCTTTACGTAACTAGGCAAAAGAAATTATCTTATATTCTGAAAATCACACGAAGAAGCGTTAAAAATCTCAGGATTATCCCAGTGGAGATGTATAAAATTGTAAAATTACACGATCTTGAATTTTGCTCTTGCTCCTCTATATTTATGCGCGACCTTAATTTATTTTTGAGCGAATTTTTACTCGTCTCTCCGTTTCCGAGTACACTCAACTTGCATAATACATTTTACCGGAGTAATTGGTGGATGTCGTGATTATTCTTAGTTAAAGGACAAGGCGAGCGCATAGAAACGCGATTTGTATACGAAGGAGCTATGTTAATATCAGCTTTTATACTGGCATTTTTGCAGGAAGACCGGATGCGGCTGGGTTTGTATTCACGGCGCGCTCTTGAGTAGAACAGTGATTTTTTTGTCCCTCTAGTTTTCTAGAAAAGGCAGATCTTTTCTGCGAGAAGACAATGGTGGATTCCTGTGGAATAAACAGATCTCGTATGCCCGAGCATAACGGCAGATTAAGAAGCAGGAAGTCATTGTTATTGCCAGTTGCATGTTGTGAATACCGGCTCGGGCACGGAAGAACAGACTATCGAAACTTTTCAGAACACAGTAGCTGCGACTTTTCACCCGCATTGTCGTGCCTTTATTTATTTGAAAACTTTAAATTTTACGTTTTGTGTAAAATTACGGTTACAGACTTTTTTCCATGAATTTTCTATTTTTTTTATTTTAAACATTTTTTACTTTTCTATTTTTTTTTATTTATTAGAATTTTATATCTTTTCTATAGTATCATGATTATTTAATTCGGAAACATCGTTGCTCATCTCAAACTCGCTTTGATCCAGTGTTGCTGTTAAAAGCACAAATATCTGGATAGGACAATTTCGTCTATATTCAGAGTCAGAATTTCCGAAGCGCGCTTTCTATCTGTAACACAAACCTTAAGAATCTACACGAATCAATTTCCTTAAGCATTATATACAATTTTATCCATTAACAGCCTCTTTAACAGCACTCTATGACACGGCTACTCCACGAATCGTGCAACGTACCAAATTGAATTATTTTCCAACCCGTGCCACGAGTTCAAATCCATAAATCTCTCCTGCCGGAAATTGTCTTCTTCCATTCAACGAATTAGAAACCTGCCCCTCTATTTCTGTTTCTTTGTTAACATCTCAAAGTAGACGACGATACTGTAAGAGTGATTCCTGGTATCCGACCCAGATCCGCGGCGGATTTATCGCATCATGAATTATTTCGATCGGCCACGGTGGACGAATGACGGCTATGTCCCAACGTGGCGATCCATCGTGCGGTTTCGCGCATTGCGGATACGACGAAAGAAAGGAAGGCCCCCTTTTGCGATCTTTCGTATTCTCCGCGCGAGCCACGTCCCGTGGCTTTTTTCTTATCGCCAGTCTCGTTTAGCCTCCTCGTTGCCCGCGTTCTTTTCTGGTACACCGTATAATCCGAATCGTACGGAGGTCAGACCTGCACCGGTTTACCGTTCCCCAGGTCTCGTTTTTGTACGTGTAATCCGTATGAACAACGAGTGCTGAAGCACCTTGCATAAGTATTAGGACATTCACGGGAAGCGAGGTAATCCTGAAAAATCGTCTGGGAATTTGCATACTCTGTTCAACGGTCATAGGAGGAAGAATGAGTGTAAAACAATCTGGAAACGTTATTAGGATAGTATTGAGAGTTGTAGGGATTTTTAACCATGTTTATGCCGTTGGAATATAAGGAAATTATATTCTCAATATTAACATTAAAATTTTAGTCGTTACGTTTAATAAAATATATGTCTTTTAAATCAATATTGGATAAATCTTCTTTCGATTACGGTTATGATAGTAAACCAATTAGGAATGCTTTTGTATAAGTGTCGTCGATGAAATCAGTATGTAATCGAATGACTCATCCTGCGTATGGATCTTGGACGAACCGAATGGGTATGGGAACAATTTTCGGTTTATTATTTATACACAGCGCACACTTCCAGCTATCCTATGAAATATTCCTAGATTTCAGCTCGTTCTCACAATTGGCTCCATTCTTCATGAATAATTCACCGAGCATCGTGGTTATACGGTACAATCGATATATTTATGCGACACTTAATTGCCTCCTTAAATATTTGAAAATGTACATAAAAGGAAGCTGGAAGCCTCGCCGGGGAAAATTTGCATGGTTTCTAGTAACTCGGACTGTTACCACCGTGGAATAAACTTCCTGAAGAGCTTCAACCATCTGTCCACGCCGCTGATCGGTCAACGTACTCTTCGACGAGCCCTGCTACTTATCGAGTATGTTCCACCTCTGATTCAACGTTATTCTCCGCGCAACAAACGTCAATCGAGATACATATCTGAATTCTACACTCTTAATCAACGCGGCAATGGTTTATGCGCACTACGAATATTCGTTATAAATGTAAATGAGGCACTCTCAGTAACAGCATCAACCGATGTGGAAAGTGTCGTTGTTTTCTGTATCAAGTTTTATTCCTTCTAACGGAACATTAATTCCTAAACCATGCTTCGACACTCGATATTCAGGGATATGCAAGTAATCTCTGAAACCAAAGTCTGTCGTTTAATTTTGTTACAAAAAGCTTAATAAGAATCTCAAAATTGTGCCAAATTCACGAATCAGATCTGAGAGTACCTCGATTCAAAGGATCAAAAAATTAATCGCTTACGCACGTGGGAGTATTTTCTTACCTCATCCTGAGCAAGCGCGTTAAGTTACTTGTTCGGATAAAATGCACGTCGAAGTCGAATGGACCTCGAACGCCTCAAGCTTACGAACCGCACGTCGTAGTACGTGCAACGACAGTCGTTTGGGCTCGGGCAAAGCGATTCGATGCGATGGAAAATTATTCGATCCGACGCTTGGGCACACACGAAGGAGCATGGTTAAGTGAATGCTCGTTGGTAGAAATTGCGTAATCGATCGGAACTCGCAATTATCGCGCTCGTACCGGTAGTACACTAATCCCGTTCCAGCGTCGACCGTTACAGTATAACACCCGGTAATCGAGTCGAGAGCACCGCCTCACAGTGATTTAGAATGATAAAATCCCGGCCAAAGTCCCAAATACCAAATGTTCTTTGATCAATTTTTACGCGTCCCGTATCGAAGTCTCTGATAGTTAATGAGTAATTAAAAGCCGTACACGCTACGTTCTCACGATTTTTTTTTAGCAATTATTTAAAGAAACATTATTTAAATCATTATACATTATTCAAAGAAACATTTCGAAGGACACTATGAATCGTAATCGCTCGATTGCTGAACTTTCGCCATTTCGAGTTCACCATTTTGACTTCAGAGTTATTATCGGCGTCCTCGATAATCCCAGTGTACCACTTTTCATCGAAATCAATGGCCGCCTTTATATTTTAACCACATTATCGAGATTCTAAAGCGCAGTGCGCTCGATTCTTTGCGGATTTTCCTACAGTTTTCCAGGGCGTGCAATCGCCGGCGTCGCTTCGGCTTTTTCTTCGAGTGACTTTTTTCCTCCGCCGGAGAGCATGTGGAACGGGACACTGGCCGACAATTACGCCCGTAAAAGGGGGTTAATGACGGCTTAATAACGGCAAACAATGGGCGTAGGGGGATATTAGTATGGATCGTGCTTTGGGACTTGAGCTTATCCTTGGTGGTATTTCGTAAGACTTTGAAAAGCACGTAAGATAATCTCTGTGCCTCGGTTACAGTGGCTAAGGAAAATAAGGCCTGCGTGAAGATACGGGAGGTCCGTGTAAAAAATTAATTGAGACTAGTCGAGGAATCGATACGTGAAGTCGCTCTATTTAATTATCCCGGTCGTTTATTGCACTGGCTAAATACCAAGGATGTCAATTGGAACCGCGATACATGGTAATTATCCTCTGGGATAGAGATAGCAAACGAGTCGGCGGCGACTTAATGCTAAAGGATAATGTAGGGTAAAACTGAATGAGTGGAATTTAGTTTTCATTAGGCTCGTTCATCGTTTTGAAGACTTAATGGATAGATGGACTCGGTTCGGAGACATGATTTCATGCTGTTTTCCGTTTTGCAAGCAAGAAGTATGTTCAACCCAGATATCAACTTCGATGTTAGTAATTTTTTCGTTCGCGCAGTCCAAAAGGAAAACACGAAATACGTGAGCTTATTGCTCAGCGGTGCACGAGCCTGGAGCTGAATGGAGTGATGTAATGAAAACTAGAGATCAATTAATATAAAATTATAAATGGAGTGTATTAATTACCTTCACCGTAATTGTTCGTAGTCCGTTGGGGTAATGGACAATTCCATTTGGACTAGAATCTGTTTGCACGGCATCTGAAAACAAACAATTAATATTACTTTAAGTATGTTAATAGTGATATTTATTTATTATTAAACATATTTAAAAAATATCTCGTCGATCTTAAAGGAAGTTGAGAACTTCAATCTGTCATAAGTCGCTTCTTATAAATTTTACATGTTAATTAATAACTGTCCTTGGTCCTCGTATAAAGAATCCGAAAGGGGTATGCATTGATATCTGATGTGGAAACAGCCGACTTTGCTCGTAACAAATTAAAATTTAGAATCGAACCGCGTTCGAGAATGGTAAATTACTTTTGTGGTAGAATCATCGTTCGAATGTTAAACGACAACAGAGACTTCCCGAGTGACACGCATAAATCCTCGACGTTTTCTCCATGAGAAGAAAAGTTATGACCGACATTAAAGCTCGTTCGAAACTCTACTAGACAGGACGAGTTGCGAGACAACCGCAATCTTGTTGTTCCCTTTAAATACAGGTGCGCACAACTCGTTTACTAGAAAGAAACGTTTTTTCCTCTTCGTGATTGCTATTTTCCTTTAATCACGCAAAACTGTTGACAGGCGTCACATTAATTAATCTATGTGATAAATGTAGTACAAGAAATTTCGCGCCTTACAGATTAAAAGAATTATACTTTTACGTGACGCGATAAAGGTGGTCAATAATGTATAACTCAAAAAATACTGATTCAATAATCTTTACGTACAAAGCACGTCGTTTGTTATGCTTAAAAACAAACTGTCTGATATTTAACAGGATTTCAAGAAAATACCTCCGTAAATCTGTTTATAAATTAGTTTATCGTACTCAGCATCGTGTTAACATCAACGGGACACATTTGCAATAAAGTAAACAATTTCTACACGCTCTGTTTATTGTATACAAAAAAAGCATTTTGTAATATAAATACAATACACGCTGACCAGAAAAAAAAGTGGTCTAACATAATTCCATGACATACTTCTACTAAATCACTGATACCGATCAGAAAATCACTACATATTGCGTATATATTTTACAAAGCACTTACGATCCTTTAGTTATATTAGCAATCAAATAGATAAAAGTGTATGACATGCGACGCATACTCGTCCCTGTTCGCGCGCACGATTTCATTTCCAGGTTTTTTCGCTCCGGCCGTGGGCGAGAGAAAGAGGTTGCAGTGCGTTGCATTTTTCTCTCGATTTCCCTTCCCTTTGCCAGACCGTTGGGAGCGGCTACTTTCTAGAGATGACCGACGTCGTCCCCCTGGGGATACCCTGATTCTCCTTCTTTCTGGGATCATCTATCTCGACCGAGATCGCCGACGACCTCCTTGACCCATTAATGCTTGGCGAATAATTTATCATACGCGTCGGTAAGTGTTTTATCTTTGGTTTCTATTCCAAGCGGAAAACTAAACTGTTGTTATATCGATAGTATTGGAATGTAGGAGTGCTATTTGTAATTTTTGTATGTCTGTATACTTAAAAATTGATAATGAACGATATAGCAGAATTTCAGAATATTATTAAATAATTTTCTTCTCTGGGCATTAATTACTGCGATTA
This sequence comes from Ampulex compressa, assembly GCA_038496175.1. Taxonomy (NCBI): domain Eukaryota; kingdom Metazoa; phylum Arthropoda; class Insecta; order Hymenoptera; family Ampulicidae; genus Ampulex; species Ampulex compressa. The sequence goes on along the minus strand of JBCFXI010000454.1, from coordinate 76,491 downwards.
TGAATGTATAAATGAATTAAATTTGTGACGATTAGCAATCTATAAATTGTTAATATACGTTATTAATATGATTTATTGGCTATGATTTATGATTTTTAATGACATTAGTCATTTGGTTATTATTGGTAAAGTATTATTTATAATCGAATGTCCTGTCGATTGCATTGCTTATGTGTGGGGAAATGTAACAAGGGAATTTCTCAACTATCATTAAATAACCGTCTAATATTGAGAAAGAAAATGACAAGAAGTAATTTACATTTTTATAATCATGACGTTTTATCCATAATCCATAATTAGGAAACTTGCCCTATTTTAAATGTCCTAGGTCTATGAAAGACCAAATACTTTCGTGACGGATTTAAATCCAGAATGACAAATTTCGAAACTTTTATGTTTATCGCTATGTCATAGAGATTTCCGAACAAATAACTTCACTACGTGAATTTAATGGACTGCATGTCGTTTTCCAAACGTTGCATATATCTTGACCAGCGTGGATATGCTGCCTGATCTGTAAGAAACATGACAACGCGAGGGAAGAAAAAATCTTCGGGATGCATATAATTTCACGCACCTGTAATGAAGACTTAATCGTGGAATTTCCGGAGCAGTCGCTCATTACGTGGCAGGGCATTAATGATGCAGTTTGAAAATATAGCCCCTGCGCGGTTTACGGTTAGGAAATGGGCCGTGAGGGTTCATAAAAAAGAGAACGAAGGTTGCGAGTCGCGAGCCAAACATAATGGAAATTCCGTCGCGTCATGCGTGGAATTTCCCTGACACACGACTACGATATAAACAAACCTTTATTGTCGGCGCTGGCTTTATGAAAACGCTGGATTTCGCTAGTGGAAATTGTTACCCGCGCGCATGATAATTTGAACGCTTTACCGTATGCACGGTATGCGAGCGAAAAGCCGTTAAATTCATTCATCGCTCGAGAGGGAAGGCTCGGTTGCGGCCCTCAGCGATTTCAACGAAATCGGACAGAATGGTAGATCTATATCTGGGAAACGCGTAATCGTAATTTTAGTTTTCAATATCTAAGCGGTTGTAAGAAAAGTAGGATCTGTTTTCAGCTACAACTTTTTATAATATTCTGGGCAAGAGCCCAGGAGCCTCGAATGTTTCACGATATCTCTAATCGATATCTCTACAACTGTTGAACATGAAAAGAATGAGGAAGAGAAAATCCCTTGCAATTGTTTTAAAGCGTTTCCAATATCTTTAAAAAATTTTCCTTTATCTTAAAACAATTCGTACAACGTTCTATTTTTTACACTAATTACAGCAGCTAATAAAAAGTACAGCTATGAATGTACGCGGCAATAAAGTTGCATGACTTGAACGATCGATGCTGCGCAGTGTTGTTATGAAACAAAGGAGCACTTTGAATGTTGTACACTTTTGCGTATGCATACTCTTCGGTTTTCTTGCCTGTTGGTCAGTGTTACTGAAATAATTCCTTATAGGATTCTCGAGTATTCATAGAGTATCATTACATTCTCCACTTGGTGTGTCGCTTTAATCACTTGAAAAAAATTATAGATAAAAATTTGAATGATCTCCCTTGGGTATGTATCATTTAATAATTAATAGTTCAAGAAAAAAAAGGGCGCGGAAAAGAAATCTATAATATATACTTTAATTTTCTTTTATAGCAATTTTGCACAATTAATGTCTGGCAGAATAAACAAGTGTCCTAAGACTTTTGAGCGGGGATGTATATGATAATGTCCGGTGGGAAACCGTGGAAAGTGCTGTAGATGCAGTCTATTCGCGATCAGACTGGCCGACCTCGTGAGCCGTGGGACCTCCCATTGATTCGCATAATGCATTGGAATCATGAAGGGCGGATTATCGGCGATCGTGAGGAGCTCACGGACTGGCTCTTCGCCACGTATCCTTACGCATTGAATCACCTTTGGCGAAACTCCACGCCGAGCGGACATTAACTATCGATTTAGAAATTTATTCATTACGCGTAGCTATCTCAGTGTATGGATCGCGGTTCGAGCGAGACGATAGATGCACATTGATAAAATAGATCTCGTAATTCAGCGCATCTTATGCTCCTCCATAGCATTGCCATTGCGAATTCCATTTGCATCGTTGTTACGCTTGCTTTCATCACTGAATGGATCACTCGCCATGATTATTATATAATACGAGGTGTGCGTATAAATTTTCTCGAAATACACATTTTTACGTTTTCCAATGAAACTTAACGTGAAAACAGACCACCCACCGTACTCTTCTTATTACAATATAGTTGCAATAATCGTTGTCACTATCTCGAATTCCTGTCTTTTAAAGATGCATTCTTACTCCAGCATCGAAGCTATGGCGAACAAAACAACGCGCTTCGAATAACTGTGACAATTACAAGGCACCGTCCCTAGGATACCGGTTATCGTCATTGATATGCTCAACGTAGACCAGTCCCAGAAATGATCTTTCGCATTCGTAAGCGAAGAACGAAACTCAGCTCGAGCAGAGCCTCTCGCAAACGACGACCGTTTCGCGCGGCAGTTTTTCACTCTCGGAAGTTTCCCGTATCTCCAACCTCTCCCACTACTTTCTGGAGAACGAGTAACTCCGCGATAGGCAAAGCAACGCGCCACGATCTAATTAGGGTTCCTTGTACATTTGCACGCGCACTCACCTTTGACTCGGTGACGTTACGAAAAATCCAGCAGGTAGTCGTGACGGGGAGAAGGGGAGTTTCGTGACCGATACAGATACGAATTCAGCGGGCGGAGGATACACGATATAATGCGGCAGGCAGCATGCTCGCCCTGGGCGCCCAGCCGCGTGGGCGTCGAGAATTTATTCACGTCATTCGTGACTTAAGACGTTGCCTTTCAAGGCTAGGAAAAATCTCGTTACACATTGAGAGATCGTTGATTATTCAACATCACGATCGGCGATGGGCTTTTCGCCCTTTTCGTTCTTATTTGCTCCCATCCGCCTTCGGTCAAACACGCCAGGAACGTTACGAGGCAGGATTTTTATACGGAAGTATTCCGATATGAACCCTCCGAGGCCTTGATTAATGATTTCAGAGGAAGTTTCGCGTGGCTCGCTCTACATTTTGGACAGAAGAGCATATGCATGCTTCGCTTTTTGCAAAAGACAGTGTCGAATGTATAAATCACTCGAAGCCTTTGTGCACATTTTAGAGCAGTCGATATTGCTCGCTCTATATTTTATATCATTTCCTTATTAGCGTAGAATTACTGGGAGATAGAGTTAGAAGTGTAGTCTTACTGCACGGATATTAAGGTATTTACTTACAGCTTCTTATTCCTTTTCTTACTAGAAAAGTGCGTGGAAGTAGAAAGGTAGCAGAATGCGGTATAATGCAATTTCTGTCGTAGAGAATCGATAACTCCAAAACAAAAGTCGCGTGGAAAATCACGGGTTTCAGTTATAAGGTACATTGACTCTCACGAAAAAAATCGTTCTTAAGCAAAGCATGACTCGATGCTAATGAGTGGTTTTTCCATTAAATGTGCGGTCCCGACAGACTTTCCTGTCCCATAGACTTGTGCGTCGTAGTTGTGAATAACAGAAATCGAAAAGGGGGAAACTCCCATTGTTCTGAATGGAGGGAGAAAGGAGGAACAGTATTCGTTCGAGCGGGCAGCGAAGAGAAAAGCATCAGGATGTTAACAGTAGACAGGCACGCATCGGCAATCAAGTTTCACGGTGTTCCTTCCTTCCTTACAACCAGAATCAAAGATGCAGGCGGATCGAGGCGATACGTTCGGTACAGGAATGCGTGTGATTTCTTTCTCTCATTGCAGGGGAGAAAAAAAGGAAAGCCTTTTCACCATTTTCTATTTTACACCTCTCAGCCGCTTTCATAATGCACGGACTCGTAACTGCCAATTGCACGGACTCGTAACTGCCAATTTCTCCGCCCAATATATTATGCTTTATGATCAAACGATCTGCGCAACAGATCGAATCGTTTCCCGATCGTCTATACTTTGCTCCAGAGCTTCGGCCAGTAATCCCAAGTTTATCGACGCTCGTACCTTGTTATTATTTCAGAGTAGAAACGCGAACTTTCGATCACGATAAACTTACGCTTATTTCATTAAACCGCTTTTTATAGCGGATACGTATACACATCGCGGAATTACCTGTATCGTACGCAACGGTTAAAGCCATCGAACGCATGGTTAACGATACAAACGTAAAAATAATCCACGTGAACTGACCAGTTTGTTTTTCGATAACGTTTAACATTTTTCGTATTTCGTTTTCGTGTTTTTCAAACAGCGTTTAATTTCTCTCCTTTCAAAATCGAACACAATTATCTTCCTTACCACATACATTATTTCACAAGTCTCATGATTTAACTCAACGAACGACACAACGAGATAATATAAAATTAGGCTCTCGCCTTAGTAAATCACGATTTACATACATGCTAGGTTTCGCTTGGAATTCGTATCGCGAGTCGGTTGCGACATACGAGCAGAGCTATTCCTTTAAGCGTAAAAAGTTTGACACGGACCATCGGCCAACCACGTCGGGGGTAGCAAGCCTTATCCGTCAGGAAGGTACTACCGTGTAGGTACGGGCTGGTTTTATAGGACGGTTACGTTGTTAATCGGGAACGTAGAAGTCGTTATGGGCGCCCATGGCCCGTGGATACCAGTTTGAACTTACAGACCGGATTGACGACCTTTTACTCCTGTTTTGGCGCGAGGAGACCCGCTGACCCAGAACTTGGGAAAGCGGCGCGCCACACGGAACGGGGTTGTTACACGGCACGGCCGATCTTCTCGGGCCGATCTCGCGGTCTAATTGCTCGTGACGCCTCGCGGAACCGTGGGGGGACTTTCATCTTTGGCCAGAATGAAGGCCCCTCGAGTGGTCAGAGCGCCGGGCAATGGACAGGCCGCCGAGCATTTCCGCCTTTCCATCCGCACGAAAGGATCGATTCGCGTGCGAAATCGACGGGCCCCGCTTCCGATGGAATTCGATCGAAGCGAGGCTACGCCGAGGATGGAAGCTCGATACGATCGATGAAAGCGGTATCGAGGAGAATGGTCCTGCTACTGGTACAGTTCGAGACTCCTGTTTCTAATCAATATATCGGGACAAGTATGGAGTTTTTAGAGGCGAATGGAGTTTTGTTGTGAGAGTGAAAATATCTTTAATTCTTTGATTGACTTTTAGCAACGACTGTTAAGGTAATTTTACTTGCTAAGGCAAGCGTTTGGTAAGTGTACTTGACATGATAAGGCCTAGAGTTATTGTTTACTGTTTAATTGGGGATTTTTCGTGGAAAGTTTGATGTTGTGTAGTATTAACCTGAGGGTACTATTGCACTTTGGGTCAAATTGTATCGTAAGAATCGAAGTAAGAATAATTTCTTTCTGTTTTTACGGTGAAATATGCTTCGGTTGCAAAAACGCTCTGTTTCCTCTATTTTCCGCTGTTGATCTAATTATATATGATTCGCTTGCTCGGTTGTCGAGCTGAAAGGTGTACCTGCCAATCGCAAGCCGCGTGATTATATATGCACTTTAATCACTGGTTTGCTTGGTACCAAATATCTTGTCGTTATTCATTTGAAATCAAAAGTTTTTAAATTCATCGCTTCATACTCATGCAATGGTCGTTCTAGATCGATGATTGCGCTATGAGCATCTCTGCTGCATTGTATATAGCTGTATCGCCTGGTTAAAGATCATATTTTCTCGCGTTGTCGTTAATCGTTATCGCGCTCGTCATAGTACCAAGATCACTTGGTCCATTAACCCGCCAATTTCCAGTCGTGATCACCCGAAGGTTATCGATTGTGATCGCGATCGAAGGTAATCGAACGCAATCGAAGGTAATCGATGGGGTCCACGTGTGGCGAAAAATGACACGCACGAATAAAGAATTGCACGCTTCTCCGTCATTATTTCGAATCGTTCACACTCCGGTGATTCGGAGTGAGAAATCGCTCTGTGAAAAAAAAAAAAAAGAACGTGGCGTTCGATCGATGGACGAAGGCATCGCGCTATTCGACGAATATTACGTACAAGAGCTGTCGCGATTCACGACTCGTGAACTTGGTCGATCATGTTAAGAGTAAGTTCTACGCCGAGGCGGAGACTGTGTGAGAAAGGAGATGAAGGGAGGATTCGAAAGAGTGGCCAAACAACTTTCCCGGGGTTCGCATTACGGAGTACCAGAAATGTAGGTCGTAATCGAGAGCTCTTGAAATCCGGCCGATGGAGATACTTCCGACGTGCTCTGGTGCATGCGATCGACGGATAGTGACAACCGTCGAGGATATCGGACCTATATGTTCTTAGAGCCTGCAGTACTCCGTACAGATGCTTGCCCATCGAACACCAAGCGACACGCCCTTCTGACGAGACGTCGATTTGACGGATGTTCGATCTGTATGATGATCAATGTATATGATCAATTTATATGTATATGACGTATATGTATATGATCAATTTAATACGATTGCTCGTGAGAGTATGATAGTGCGTTAACAAATCGAAGTGGTGTATGATTTTTAGAGGTTTCTTTAATTAATCATTCAATATATATTTCTTGTTATAAGGTTTGCCGGTTATATGGAATATGAAAAAAAAAAGAGAACGCGTACTATATTTGACCGATTTATAATCGTTGTATAAGATTGTAGCAAGTGTTCAAAGGCTTTTGAACGAGAATCTGTACGCGTGAAAGGTGCGATATTAGGTGCCGTTTAGATCTTCCGATGAAGCTTGCACCTGGCTCGTTAGGCGTGCGAGGTTAATAACCGTTATTTACAACAATACGCACCTTGGGTGTCCCTCGATCGTTATAGTCTTAATATTAAGAGTTGACTTTCCACTGCCGTAAAGAGATGGATAAATGTCACGCTTATGGGGATCATTATTATTTCGAGGAGATCATTCATTTATATTGTCAAATAGACTACTGGTTTGTACGATAAATAATGACAGCATCGGACCAACGGCTGGTGTATTTGTATACAAACCTTAACATCTTATAATCAAAATTTCCTATAGAATTGCATACCTTTAGCCGTAGTTTGTCCGAAATTCTTATGCGATCTTGTATTACACGGAGAATTTTAAAAGCGGATGTAAATAGTACAAGACTGCTTCGTATTCATAAAGTAATACCTTGACTTACGATGAGCCATAAGTTTCAGAGAAAACGATAGTCGTTTTAAAGCCAAATGAGTAATTGAAAAGTTACACCGAACTTCCTACGCGTTATTGAATATTAACTTTTTGTGATTCGAGATGTTAAAGCAAAAGGAGACAGCAGCTCCATGCAAATTTGAGAAGATGAAACATAATAAACTAAAATTATATCGTAAACTGCTATACTTCGAGTTGTCTTAGTACTCGAAAGGGGCGTGAAACACGCAATACCGTAAAAATAAGTACCAAAAAGGTCGTTTTTATCTTACTATACTTCTCAGACTTAACCCAATCCCCGTCATTCTATTTCATCAAAGAATATCTCATCGAACATCCGAGCACCCAACGCGTTCCCATCTCAACGTCGAGGCTGCTCGCGATTCTTAATATTAGGACTATAATTACATGCACCGCATTTCACCTCGTCCTAACAAGAATCTCGCGTACGAGGCTGATCGTCGACCCGATTTCCATGATGCGGCTCATCGGAAGGAGAGAAGAGCTGAGAAAAATGCAAATGCCGGTGGGGCAAAACAGAAACTGGAGCAAGTACCGGTGCGAGAAGTGCGGATGCGAATCAGAGTCTCGGCGGCTCTTCCAGACAGGCACGTACGAGGCTAATTCGGTGGTTAGGTTATAGTAACGGGCTGGTGATCACTTTGATATCCTTCGAACAACGTAATATTCGTGATTAGTACTACACGTTCGATAGTATAATAATATATGTCAGAACAGTAATTTCTTTGGTGCGAGTGTTACGCTTATGGCAAGCTCGTTGTCTCGAAAAAAAAAAAGTGAAGTGATCAAATCGAATGACTGTATTATTTTTGATTTAATACAACTCATTATAGGAAATAGTACCTTTCATTTTTAATGATCTATTTAGAAAAAGTAACGCGCATTGCCGCGTTATTTATAAGCGTGCGGTATGATATTAATTTCTATAATTTCAAGAGAGCAGAACGATATTATATACGAGAGGAATTTAATCATTTCGAAAGGTACAATGCCCACGGGAACAGAAGTAAGTTTAATACAGGTGCGTTAATTAATCTTGGCGGAGATACAAACAATTTATCTCATTCGTGGAAGTACATTATGATAATACCGCACTAGATTAGCACCGCAACAACAACCGTATTACACGACTCTCGATGTTACCCACACAACATAAGTATCACGTCACATTTATCGCTCGTCGGACATTATTAATTCAGAGCGCACCCGCATAGTGAACGATGCGATGCTGAGACCGTATTACGCGCGATGTCTATCCAGAAATGGTGTCTACGTCAAGCGTGAAGACTTGCCTCTATTCATCATCAAAATTCAATGGTAAATTGCAAATATTCGCAGTTCCAGCGTTATCATCAACCCAGCCTATATTTCCATGAAAGAACTCCCACCGGCATTCTTGCTCTCCACGCTACAAACACATTTTCAACAACATAGAGAGACCCGTGTATTCGATACGTACTGCCAAAAATTCCCTTCTCACCGCCGGCGAAGACGAAAGAGCCGCGGTAATGAATCGCGTTTAATTACCCGGCACATTGGCGTTCCGTGATACATTTCGTCGGCATTACTGGCCCGGCCGCAGGATTGATTTATCGAGGGCGTCTGGTGGGCGATAGGAGCGCAACAACGGTGAACGAACCTCCCCGTCGAGGATTTACGGAGTGCGGGCCAGCGGCCGATCGATTTCCGCGGCTAGAGCGGCCAGGTTCCTTTTTGAATTACCTTGAATTATAGAGCGCACGCGAAACTCGTTTCCAGCGTGTCCCAGGTTGTAACAAGGCGTCTCGCCGTGACACGTTGGCCGCATCCACCGATGGTCGAGGGGAAGCGTTTACAGGATTCCAGGGTAATGCTGGCCACCGTAAAAGGCGAGGCGGGCTTCCTCCGGCCTCCCAAACTCCTGGGAAAAAGGCTGAAGGCGCTTTTACGAGGAGACCGGGAACGGCGAAAAACGATGAACTCCCGTAGTTTCGAGGAAAAGGGAAGCTGCCGTGGCTGCGCATCGGGAAGATTATACGTGTCCAGGGATCGTAGTTCACGGGGTGGCGGATGGGGCGCGCGAGATCTGTACTTAAATTCAAGCCATTTCCCTCTCGGCCCGACTACCTGGCATGCTTTTTCGTGGAACTCGATCCTCTCGTGAGGAGGATTTGGTGCATTCGATCCCTGCGTTTGCGACCCTCGCGAGAGGTAACTCGGTAAACCGAATTTCCAGTGTACCGTTAAAATAGACAGTGCCGTTACTCGTCTCGAATTGTGTTGTACGGATTTTTGGGTAAATCGGGTTTTAGCGATATTCGCGGTATCGTTTGATATGCTAAACGGAGATCGGTTTCTAGAGCCTCGATATATTGAATGTTACTTATGTTACTTATGTTACGTCTCACTTCCGATAGCGATCGCATTATGACTGATAAAATATAGTGCTACATTGACAGCTGTTTGATGGATTATCATATCCTTGGAAAAAAGTAAACGTGATATTCGTAACGGTGCGTGTCGCGATGATGAAGGTAAATTGCGAGTTACAAATAAAGATATTTGCATGCTAATCGTTGCGATGATTATGGAATATGTATTATATATATGTAATATCTGCCGCTGCTTTACGGGATAACAAGTTTTAAAGCTGTTGGCAGCGTATAGATTCAAATGTACGTAATGCTGATCAATAAACTGGAGCTTGTTATGTACATCGCATAATCCCACATTACGTAGCTCTTATCCGCCGTTATTAAAGGTACATTAATTGTATAGCATTCTATAAGGAACAAATCCGTGTCGATAATGGACTGATTCAGGAGAGGAAAGAAACTGATAAATGGTCGAAAACCAGTACGATATAGCTTTGGTATTTCGATCTTTTGAGATGTGTCTTCTATTACTGGTTGTATCTCAAGGATGCCGATAAAAGGAAATATGAGTGAGGCTCCTTGCCCCGCTATGATAAATGGCATTCTGTTAGCCGAAGGACTACGATATTACCGCCGTGGACTTTCGTCCATAAGTCACTGGGCATTTATAGCCCTAATATTAAGAGCTGATTGCTGAAAGATGACGTCGCTTTAGAGATGGGAGTACGATCAACGTGAAAGACTGGGTACATGCACGAAGGTGCATTGTGATGATGCATGAGCCGTTAGTCTCATGTTATCACTTTTCCTCGTACAATCCATTGGTGTCGAAGAAAATATAAAAGAACATGTTGGGACTATCAGGTAAAATAATGCACCATGTTGCTGTGGTTTTTTTCCAGTCTCCAATAAACCATCACAAATTGGCTTGTAATATTGGGACTTTGGTGCGGTTAGAAATTAAGTTATTTTATAGCACAAAACAAAATTAATACTCACTAATTACACTGTACATTTAATATCTATTCAAAGTATGTACTGATATCACTCTCGTGTAACTGTAAGAATTTTTAGAAAATAATTTTTTTAGAGCTCATATATACAGCGATTTATGCTTAGATAGTATTTAAAAATATACCATAGACGAGCAAAACGATTTCTTACACGAGCATTCCTTACCGCGAAAAATAATAAAGCAGTCGAGGATTTATTCGTTTGCGTACGTAGTCACTGTACCCCTTCGTAAGCAAGGAATCATGAGAGTGATCTATATTCGATATAAGGCCATAAAGATTTACATATGCGTTCCATCATAAAAATCATTTTCCACAAAGTGTACAAACATCATAAAATGCGCAACATATAAATATTGGCCGTTTGCCATGCGAGGTTTAGCCACTGTAGTTTCGGAGGTTCAAGGTCCACCTTGGAACAATAATCGCTGGTCTAAATGATCTTTGATAATCGATGCCGAAAATCACGTGGCGAACAAACTTTTGTCCTGGATTCATATGGAATAACTGTTTACGTCAGCCATCGATCGATTACACCAGCACTGGGGAAGAAGATTCCTAGAAGTGGGTTAGACGAATGTCCGCCTTGAATCGATTCTAGGCGGCGGCACGCATTTCTTTGGAGCGCCTAATTATCCGCAGGCGTGTTTCAGGCCGCGTGCTTGCTGGTAACAGTTTCGAAAACAAATGTTCAAACGGGTTCACCGGTTCGTTTGCGCCGATGTTCCACTCCGATTCCGCGTCGAACGATGGCAGATAGCTTTATAGCACGAAGAGCGGACGATTAATGACGGATAATTATTCGTTAGCGCGGCTCGCGGCGCTGACCGCGTCTTTCATCTCGGGCATTTCCACGTTGCGCTAATCCCTTTGCGGTACTATGTCCAGGCCAGAAAAAACACCGCGTATTTTTGCGCTCCAGGAATTGTATCGCGCAATTTTTTATTTCTCATACTTTTATTGTTTCGCGACAAATAGTCTCAGGAAACTTTGACATGCACCTAATACATTCCTTTGTATTCAAGAGCATGCATTTTTTTACCGTTTAACATTTTATTATTGGAATTAGAAATTCGTAAGTCTGTAGATTTATTAAACATTTTTTCGCTGCTTTGCTACTCAATCTAGTAACTTTGTATTTAAAGAATCCAAAGATATAGTAACAAATAAGGCGAGTAAGAAATCTCTGTATTTGCCTTTGTATCTGTATCAATTACATTTTAAAATACGTTGAAGAAATTTTTATTTTGATGTAGGAAGGATATACGGTTCACAGGTACCTTTTTCCGATATACGAAATGTACGATAGACAGATATTCGATATACCGCTTTGATTTTTTCGAGATAAAAGCGTATAACTGGAAATGTGAAGCGCAGAACCGACGTCGGCCAGTAAAGTGAAGTGGACAGTGAGAGATGCACGTCTGTCTTTTCGAATTACGCGTTGATCTCGGGAGTACGTTACGGCCAGAGAGGCGGAAGTATCAGGATGAAAACGATATGTTGCGTGAACCAGCTGACAGAGTCGTTAAATTAATGGTCCATCGGCCTCGTTTCTCGGTCTCGTTAAAGATCCGAGAAGAGTTACGTTCCAGCCCCATGGTATCGCGATTCTATGCACCTCTAAGCGTAAATTGCTCAAGGCAGAAACCTTATCTTTATCGATATATCGTTTAAAAATTCAATTACCAATTTTCCGGCAATTTTGTTCAGCACATTTTGTTATCGACTCAAATTTGCCCCAAGAACCCTTAAACTGAAAAATATCTTGAATGGAACAAGTCAATCCGTTGCCTCCTAACAACAACCAAACACAAATTAAGTATTCTAGCTAAATATAAATTATATTCAGATTAAAAAAAAACGCTAAATTAAATAATCAACGAAAATCGAAGTCTAGACGTAACTGAGTCAAATCCAGAAAATAGCGATCGCGCGGTCATTATCATGGCCAAATACTCGAGCTTATTTCCTGTCACAACGAGAAGAGAAAAGAAAGAAAAATCAAGACGACGGGTTAAACACAAGTGGATTCGTCAACGGCCACCAAATCTCCAACAAAAAACGCCTCCTAGTACAGGCAATGTGTTCATATCTTAGACTACGAAGGGCGAAGGGCCTCAAACTTCTCCGAGGAGAACTCATCGCGCCCGTATACCCGTGGTGAGTCGATATATCGAGGATCGCGGCTGTACCGGGCATCCTTCCGGGTATAAATTTAACCCCCGGTACAGCGGCACCAGTCCCATAGGACATTACACGCGGGCAGGCGGAAGTGCGAAGATGAAAACGATAGGCGGCGCAAACCAGCCGGCAGCTGGGATAAGAGTGCCTGAATTAATGGGCCATCGGCCTGGTTTCAGGATACGCGGACGGACGTGAGCGCACAGAAGAGGAATGGAAAAATGAAAACGGGTCCGACCACTGCGCGGGCTTCAGCGTGTAGCTCGTTGCCGAAGAAGTCGGTCCGCTTCGATGTTTCCGCGCGCTTTGCTCCGAAGGGGGATCGACCATTTTATTCCTTTATCGGTGCACAAAAGCGGCTACCTTATCGCGCGACTGGTATCGATGATATTTCATCGGTTGAACGTCCTGAAGGGGGGCCGTACTGCGATCTTTCGATCGAAGTGCGAGCGCTTAAGGAGAATGGTGGAGTGATATTAGGATATTCTAGTTCTCGGTATGCTCGAGTGTCCTTAATGTAACTTGGGGGTAAATTTAGTCTTGATCGAGCAGATAGTAATCCAAAACAATAGTGCTTTATTATGAAGGTTCGTCCTACTTCACGAGGACCTTTTTAAATATGAATATATTTGAAAATGAATTATATTTGAAAAGGTCTTCTCGAAGTAGGACGAAACGTCATAATAAAGCACTATTGTTTTGGATTATTATCTGCCCGATCAAGACCAAATTTACCCTCAAATTTAATTCAAAGGAAATATTAGGATAGTCTCCGGTGCGCCCACTTTTTTGTCGTTAAAAATAAAAGCTCTTTGAGGGAGAAAGGAGTTGAGGATGTATCGGGCATTCGTGGAGGTGCGCGATAGGGTTCGAAATTGTGGTCATAATTTATCCTGGGCTCCCTTCTGTGTTTTATGCGGCACAGAGGAAAAGCGGCGAGAGTTATAGCTGACCCTTATTATGGCACGTGTTAATCATGTTTTATCGACTAAATCTTTTGAAGGACGTCCGTGTCGTATTTTATCCTCGAAAATACGTTTGTTAAAAGTGGTAGAGAAATATTAGGAATATCCTCTGTGCGATCCTTTTCCTTTTTCCAGAATGAAAAGTTCTTCCGAAAAAAAATGGATTTGCGCATTGGACGTTTGGCAAAACGCTCGATGAGGTTTGACGTTTTGTTCGCTGTACATATATTTTATCCTACACTCTTGCGTGATCTTAAAACAAAAGAGGAAAGCGAATATCATTAACGGCAAATTACTAGATAAACATACTCATTGGACTAATGTACTATTACCAGAGATTGCTCGATAGTTACCATCAATTACGGTGGATTGAACTGCATAGAGATTTTGTATATACGATTAAGTATGATTTAAAAGATTGTTGTTTTATCGTATTGCTTTCTTTGTCACTTTTTGACATGATTTTTAACGATAGACTTTAAATTAGATGGCGAAATTTTCAACGAGGTGTTGGAAACCCGTTATAAACATTCTACTTCGCATTATGTACTGGGAATCTTTAGTCTTGATCTGGGATCGTGCGATCTTTTTACTTGTTTCAGAAAAACGGCTAAACCTGACTCACGCCGCCGCCAGCAGCGTTTTTTCGATTACAACATCGATAATGTAACGCTATGTTGCTCTTGCGGGCACGATGATCTGTTATTGCAAAGAAATCACCTTTAACGGTTCATTCTAGACTAAATGAATTAGTTCCGTAAATTAGGCGTTACGCTATAGCAACGGGTGGCAACTCGCAAAAAATCTTAAAAATTCTTTTTGCGGTACAAGCAATAACATAAATACATGCAGCATACGTACATTACGAATTCGATTATTTTAAATCTACCATAAACTATAAGTGCTCTGATGAATAATCAGAAATTTCGATGCTGGCAATGTACCAATTCACTATTATAATTTAATTGAGGCATTTGTGCGCCATTACTCTTAGCCTAATCTGCGTGTTTATATTTTTGGCATATTTTCACGGGCTTATAATCAAATCAGAGACACGCTTTTAAGAAACACATCAGGTCCGATTTATTACTTCATTATTTTCTAAGACCAGTAATACGCATATACGCAACGTGACTGCAGTGTCGAGCATCTTCCTGCTTTCTAAAACAGCGCCGCAGCTTTATCATTTCAATCCGCAACGTTGTAGGATATGCTTTGCAATTCGAGCACGTAGCATTAACATCCTGCGGGTTTTATTCGCTTCACGGTATCCTTTGATCGACAAATTGATTTCAGTCCGCCTTCAACGGTTGTGCTTGATTGAGTTCGTAATAAGCACGACGCGGAATGCGATTCGCGATGCGTTTCAAAGCCGAAAGGACCAGAAATACCGTAGAATAACTTACGTGCGAATCGTGTTTTGAGTAAGCGTACGATATATCTTATCTGCCGCAATCGAGTCACGTGTAGAAATATACATCACGTTCTTAGGAACATAACGAAAGAGATGTCCTCGCGTATTTTTCGATTCGCCTTGTACGTACATACGCACGCGCGAAGGCATTGCTAAATACATTAGTTTTGACATGCGTTCCGATCTCTTTGATAATATAAAATGAACAATGGGACGACGAGAGTGAGCTTCGTGCTGAATGCTTTTAAGCATACTCGTATACCTCATACGCGTTAAGTACTTAAAGATGTTCTCTGTTGAGCTTGGAGAATTAGAGATTCCACGAGGATGAAGATAATGCTTTGGTGAAACTGTAGATCTTACTTTCTCGTTTCTCGTAAATAAACGTTTACGGATTCCTTTTCTCTCGATGTGTTATTCTTGCAAACGCGAGAAATGGACGGCCGATACTATATTGGCATTGTGAATGTCATTTTCTATTTTCACCAGTGCCGAGTATCTTTATAAGATAATGCTGAATATCCGACTTCCCTTTGTTAGTTTTTCGCCGAGAAAATACACTCAGCGAGTCTGCTTACTGAGCCAGCGTGAGCCTCCTCAGCAATAGTGTACTCTAATGTCGATAAACCGCCCCGATATTAATTAAAGCGCGGAGTACTTCCTTACTTCTTCCGCCTCCGGGAAGATCACTTGCACCCTTAATTAATTACAGTCTGCGAAGGCCTCCGGTGACACAGTGGTCGGAATAAGTGTACGTGTGTATATCATAATAATTACAGTGCAGTAAGACATAACCGCGATGAGGATTGGATTTAACTGCGCGCTGGGATTTATCCGTTTCCCCTAACTTCGTACTTTCACAATTAGAAAATACGTTGATTTCCACTTAAACTGAAAGTTTAGTCATTAAAATGGATACGTGATATGTACATATTTAATGTAATTTAGCAACATGGATAAGCTTTTAGGTAAAGTTGAAGTGGCAATATCCTTGAGATATATGACCGCTACCGTAATTTTATGAATAAAATACAGATTTCTTTTTCTATACATTTTCAATCGGTTAAGAAGCGATATATCTCGGTATAATTTTGCCATGGACTTTAAAGCGTGTCCGATTTGCAGTGCGCTTTACATTTCGAAGGCTGTGCATTGTGAATAATACTTGATTTCCACCTTGGCCATGAGACTGCCCACCTGAGACCGTGGCTCTCAGGGCCCGCGGAATCCAGGGAGCGTTTAGAATTGCAAAATAATTGTTGAACATTCAACGATCCTTTCCGCAAACAGAACATTCGGTTGCTAACCGCAGTCCGCAGTACGTCATCATTGATCGCGATCTTGGCTATCGCAAGGCACCTTACGACTCTTTAGAATTGCAAAACCGTAATTGCGATATGCTCTGCGCATTGTTCCCATAACCGAGGCGTTTATGGCTATTCTCCGCGAGAGTGGAAAAGCGTAGATCATTCTCGATTATGCTTCTGACCGTATAAAGACCCAGCCTCCGTGTCTAGCATACATATTACTGCCGTAAAGTGAACCGCTTTGAACCAGCGGCAAGTGAGAATTGAAATAGGAATAATAAGAACGTAAATATAACAAAAGTCTTGTGAACATTCGTAATTAAACTTTGCTCGCTTATTTCCTCATTTATTTTATTTTACGTACTTGGCACCTTAGATGTGGGATGAATGTACGAGAGCCTAAGGAGGAAAGGAGGAGGTACAATGCTTCAGACGTTAGGGATGATGAAGAAAGAAGATGATAGGCGCATATCATTAATCAGAATATCAAGTCGATGATCGTTGAGTGTGCACTTAAGGCACTCGAAAAAGTATTAGTTACTTTTCGCGCGAACAATGGGATGGTATAGATCATTCACGATCTTGATCCTGACCATGAAAAGGTCGCGGGTGCACATTCGGCGCAGACCTATTATGACATGGGAGTTGTGCTCTATTGATGGTAGTGCAGCATAGAAACAAAGAGGGATAACCTTTGCCGTATAACTGTACGTCACAACTTTTCATACGGCTCTTAGGTGATTTATATTTTAGTAATTAGGATTTACTACAATCGATATTTTCATAAACGTCGAAGATTAATGAGCAGCTCGGATAGGATCTTAGCTCATACGTTTTTCTACTAGTGAATAAACCGTTAAACTTATTTATGAGAAAGATTTGGGATGCGAGTAGGTATTTTCCAGCGTTAAGTAACAATACGGTAACTTTGAAGTTAACTGTATTTCTCAAGAAGTATCTTTGCGCTCCAATTATTCGCTATAATTAATTTAAAAATAGAGATTTCTCCTATCAGTTGTCCCTTTAAAAAAAAATGTTAAACAGTAGGTTGTTTTAATTCCATTAGTTTCCTCTGCGAAAATCTGAATGTAAGTAATATTTGTTCTTGTTCTTTCTTCCTTTTTCCACCTTCGTTAATTAATTGCATCAAAGTTGGAGGAGGAAAATGTGAAGAAAAATATCACATTAAGGATCTCTCTGTCTATCCCTTGTCCGTAAATTAAATGCTGATTTGTCCATTAATTAGCGACAACAGGGGCAGAATTCTTAAGCGTTCGAAGGATCATTACCATAGCCAAAGATCCGGGAACATTCGTCCGCGCAATAGGCCACCATAGATCATCCTCGATCTTGATTCTGACCATGGAAAGGGCATGGAGCACATTCCGTGCAGACGTATTACGAGCTGTACGGAGTGCGATAGCATCGCAGGAGTAAACTACGGAGGTGCGAACGTATCCTCCTGAAGATGCGGAAAGCACCTCGTTAATACACTTCCTTCCATTTAATGGCCAGCGTACCATTATTTTTATCTTCATTCCTTTCTCCGGTCGAAGTCCTTGGTACCCAAACCCGAGATATTCTCGCAGTAACTAGAAGTTTAAAGTCAAGGAAGCTAACAACTTTACGGTTAAGAGGGAAGTTAATTGCTGCATACGAGCTCGAAGGCAAGGTGATATTTATCTACGTAACCCTTTAGGTGCTTAAGTATGCAAGTATATATATTTAGATGTATGTATGCGCATATACGTCCGTAACAGTGTGTGTACATATATATATATATATATATATATATACATAATTTAATGTAGTACTCTTCTGCTTCTTGCTCCAATCAATTAATGTAAGTAAAACGTGATCTTGTCGAGCAATATAATTTTTTTTTCCAGGTATATGGAAAGATATATTTCCCAAGCGTGCATCGGAAATGTGTGACGGTAGCACGTGATAGAATCTGCATCTTAATAAGTAGACTCCGTGGACCTTGAGATGCACAAATTGTCTACTTAGCCTGATCCATTCGGATTAAAGTTGATAAGCTGAAGGATGAAAATTGTTCCTGATGTTGTTTAAGAAAGACTATATAAATATAGCGTGGAATGATATAGTCGTGCACGATATAAATTCATTTGTTCCGCAGTCGTCCACGGTGATCGGTAGACATTCCAGTAGTAAGCTTGGCCAATTATGAAACTTTCTTTATTGCTTAAATTAACATTCTAGACGATTCCCTTTCCCAGTACAAATAACCATAGCCTACCAACTTTCTCAGTTGCATAAACATTGGCGTGACTTGATTTCCTCGATATCGCACGGGCAATATATTCCTGATACTTGGTGGATATTCGCTGAAACGGACCGTATCCGGAAGATACGTACCTCGATATTGCGCGGAGGCTCTTCACTTATTTCCTTCTCAGGTGCATATCATAATTCTACAATCATCGAAGTTTTCTTTGCGCAGTTAAGAGCACTGATCGCTGCGTTTACCCGATGGACGATCGTTATCCTTTCACCCTCTCACCGCCGCGAGTTTTGAGAAAGCCTCTCCCTTCGTTTCGCTTGGGGCGAAGCGATTGGACTTTCATTTCTATTGAAGGTAGCATTTATTCGCCCGCGAAGGATTAATCCATTTCTCTTTCGAGGCAAGACGTTTCATTTGGTTTATTTTTCTCCCGTCGTCCTGGACGTTTTTCCTTTCACCTCGCTTCGGCCCTCGCTGACGGGTTAGTTCTTCTGTTTTCTCAATTAGAGAGTATACACAGTCTCTTTTTTTTCCCTCCACGGTGAACATCTCGCTGACGTCTGGTAGATTTCACGCTGCAGCTATGGCCAGTTTTGTTTGCTTCGACGGATCATCGTGCAGAGGATTACTTGTTTGTTTTAGGGGTCCCAAATAATTTTTTCATAGTTCAATGGACTCCAAACATGCCTGAGCTTACTAATTTGTTGTGTCTTAGATGAAATAATTATTAAAAATTTTTATTTTATTTTTATTTTTAAATTATTTTCTTTTTGAATTTTCAAATAACCGATCGGGATAAACATTTATTCTGGTATTCGTGGTTGTACAGAGAAACTCGTACAAAAGTGTACGCTGTATAGTATCGCTATATGTCGTTTGACACATTTCTCTGCGGTTGGAATGTTCTTTTTATCAATGTACATATCTGTACTCATTTTAGTGATTAATTCTTGATGCAAGATTCTTAATCTTCACGCGAGATGCAACTTTCTACGGTATAAAAGTGCTTTTTGAAGAACCATCGGCAACCCGAACACCAGGAAGCATCCATCGGTTTTCATCGTGATCTTTAGATGTTTTATCACTTTGTAACATTTGCATTCTAATTTTAATGGAAGGATTTAATATAAAAAGGGGAAGGAGTCCAGACGCGGAAGCGAAAGTACGTGAAAGGTTTTAAAGCGTGGACTGTGTACACGATCGTGACTTCTGTTACATCTAAGTCCTTAATTATCCTTAAGTATTTACTCTCATATCTGCGATAGCTTTTCACGGATTCTTGGGAAAGGTGCAACTATTGTACGTGAATAAAATATTAACGGTGTATAAATTAACGCTTCTAACTACTTCAAGATAATTCAAGGGTTTCAATTCAAAGATTTTTTGGCAAAGATTGAACATACCTCGAACCAATAATCCAATCTTCAAGATTTTACATTTATGCGTGTTCCAAGTTTCATCGATCAAACGATCAATATAAAATTATAAATAATATATAAGTAGACAATCTGTTTAATTCTCAACACATTTTCCCCGAGTTTAATCTGAAAAGAATTCCTGAAAAGATTACGTGAAAAGCATTAGGGCCCAAGTTGGCGGTGCACGCGTGGTCAGTCGCAAGGCGAAATAAACAAATAAGCTTCCTCGTCGCTTCCTGACCCAGTTTGCACGATCGTTCCTTTCACCTTCTCTGATATATGGTCAGCGATAAAATAACCATAAACCACGAGGTCATTTCTCTTTCCTTCGCAGTTACGATCAATGCGTACGGAGCTGCTCGTCGATATGATCTATCTCGCATACGCGATCCACGATGTCCGCTGTTTCCCACGGCAAACCGTGGAAAACCCTTTTCAAAACCGGTATAATCGCATTCGTAAGCGCACTGGAAGCAGACGGAAAACTCGAACACCACCTCGTCTTTGTCGACCAAGAGTTTTGCATTGCAGCGACCAGTTGCTCTTTGGAACAGGAGAGGTGTCGTTTAATTCATATAGATATGATCGATCGATCCTCTCCAGCGACTTCCTCAAAGGCGAATTTTGCTATGCATATGGCTACTTTTCTTGTCTGCAAGAGAAGGCGGTGTATGACGCGTTATGCAGGCAAATCGGAAATTTACATCTATTGCCTGCGATATTTCTAGAATAATCTGATTTAAAGCAACGCATCCTGGTTTGCGTTTACTACCCACGCCCGATAAGACTTCGAGGCCTGATAAGAGTCTCTGAGACGCTCATTTTCACGACGGATAATAGCCTCTACGTTAATACTTTGTTGAGTTAAGTATCGGATGGAAGCTTCGCGTATCCTTAAGCTAAATCTATGATGCGATCAAAATACGATTAGGAATACCGTGACCTAATAATAGCACCTAGTCTACATTATTCCGGAAACTTTATAACATCTGGGTTTTCGCTGCTTTACTTCATCTTTGGCAATGAATATTGAGATTATTAGATTCCTGGAATGTATCGCTGAAGATAGGTTTTAACGCAAAACGATATAAATCGTAAGATATCATTCATAGATTGTAATATCTTACTGGTACGATTCATATTACTTAAGCTAACTTTGAATCACCTAAAGTTCTGACACGCTTGAATGAAATCTCGAGACCGATGGTAAATTCGATAAATTCAAAACCGGGCTTCTGCAGAGACATATTTTTCCTCGACACGTGGCAGATACGAATTTCTCTTACCGCGCCATGATTGACTCATTAGGAGCGCGCCGATTGTGAAAATTGATCACCATTGCTTTTCGTTAGAGCGGTATATTGCTAATTCACTGCCATTATCGTTTACATCGTAGACGCACCAAACGAAGATCGCCGTACAGCATTGTGCACAAGTAGTACGTACATTTTTCTCGGAATGTCGCACGCGTTACGCCATGCATCGTCGCCGAAGCAGGAAGCAGAAATCTTCCTTCATTGGCGATAAGTAGAACGTTGGAAAGAAGGTCAAGTGATATGAACTCCTTGGACGTTCTAAAGCATTCACTCCCTTTTACCGGCACTACCGACGTACTTTCAATCGCCTTATTAGGCCTATGTTAAATCCTCCGATGCAGAATTCATCCTTACGCGCAGACAGAACTACATGGAGAACGAGATCAAAGTAAAAATAGATCGACACGATATAGATTGAAAGTATCTATACGGATACATTTTACGACGGCACTCCAGAAGACAAACGGTTCTTAGAAACGAACCTCGTTCTGGTTTCATTTTTGGGTGAAGGACAAAACTGAATGCATACGACGAACAGGAGAAGTCGTATTTACTTTTCTATCAGAGCACAGCGGTAAGGCAAATGAAGAGTTTTTTATTCTCGCCAACGAATAGCGTTAGGAGCAGACCTATTGCTGGTAGTCCCGAAGGTAATACATATAAGCTGGAAACTGTTATCCGGCGGGAGCAAAACACGCTTGCCAGATATGGACACTGGAAAAGATCTGCAAACGTTTTCTCCCTTGGTCTTCACTTTCGATGTCGAAAATGCCTCTGCCGCATTCCGCCGCATCCAAGTGGCAAGGGTATTCCAAATAGGTTGAATACCGTGGCATTCCAACGGGGTAATTGGTAGGCTGAGTATAACAAATTGCTTAAGGGCACATCGAGAAGGACCTTCGCACGGAAGGGGAACGAGGTACGCGACTAATTTCCTCGTGATAAACTAAACGGTATTCCCGCTGTTCCTGTAATGCGTATGCAACAGTGCTTTCAGGTTAATGGATATAACTTGGCGGCGAGGGCCTGCCCGCTTCTTTTTTTGCGATAAGAGAACAAGGTCTAAACACCGTTGCTGAGAGAAAATATATTATGTTTCGGTTGCGGTTTTAAATATGCCCAAGTTCATAAAGCGTGCACGATGATGCTTTCAGGTTAATGATTATAGCTTGGCGGGGCAGTAAGAAATCGGCCTATATTTTACGGTCGCGGTAGGAGTGTTCGTTATGAGCACAAAGAAAAGTAAAAGCTGCATTTTGGATTTCGTGCTGATATCCCATTTGCACGGTTTTGATGAGTACAATGTACTGTAATGGGTGTACCGACGTTCAGACCACTTTCGTTACACCAGTAATCGAAGTATACGACTTGAGCGTTGCACGTTAAAGCGCGTAATAAGCGATGTAAAAAATATTCGAAAGCCATGCGTCAAATTTGAGCGATTAACGTACTTTTGAATTCTCGAAGGATATCTCGGGCATCGTCCATTCCATAAACTTTCACTGCATTTTTGCAAGGATGCTCGGAAGACATTCCGCGTTTTTTTTCGAATTCTTTTTTCTTTTTTTTTTTAGTAAAGCAGCACACTCGTACCAAATCGATTGTATTATACTTTCACCGCTCGGGGAATGCTATTAAAATGCCTACCGCTTCTCCTTTCAGCGTGTACTGAAAATAGCTCTAACTTCACAAATGATACAGCCGCTGTCACTGTAATTGGGAAATAAACCATAACAAATTGCGCTTAGCAACGCTCCAAGGAGCATACCTCCGGGCAAGGGCAGTGATACGAACTGCGCGAATAATGAGCTTCCGATTAGAAGCATAGGAACCCCGTACTGCCGTTACAGGCCACCGTTGTATCGTCGAACGAATACATGATAACGATAATCGCAAAAGTACGGGACAATGTGGTGCTTATTCGAATTTTTTCAACTTAATATTTTTCCATGTCCCGCTAATTGATGAAAGATTATGTGAACTATGTCCGAAACATATGATGGTAAAGCAGCTTAACAGAATTGAGGTAGAATTTCTGTATAATAATAATAGTCCTGAAGGTATGAGACGATGTTGCGCCTACATATTTTAACTTTTTCAAATATTCTATACTGGAATACTTTTCGATTTTCCAATGCTGGAGTATTTCAGTCTTTTTACAATTATCCCAAAATTAATCCAACAAACTTCAATGTCCCACCGCGCTTCATCAATAATTCAGCTCTTCGATATTTGCTCACTCGGCCCAACTGCAAATTCCACGTGCTTAAGCATACGAAAAATTAAATCATGGTAAAGGAAGACCGGTGGACACTAAAACTCGCGAGCCTGGCTTTTTCATTCTTGATTTAATCGCACAAAACACGTAGATAAGCGTTCCTCGCTTTTACCCTGGCCCGACGCTCGGTGCACGAAAAAGCTTGGCAATTACGGAGAAAGGAAGATAATTCATTCTCGCATGTATGCCATGTACCCAAATAATTAGCTCGCGATTAGAAACAGAGGAGACCCTTGCTACCGTTACGGATCTCGCGAAGCGAATGTGGAATGGCACTCCATGGGGGGAATGATAGCAATCTAGGGATTCACATAGGCGCATCCCGCATACACGGCAATGTCCTCGTGTACGAAACGCATAGTTCTCCTCCTGGCACGACGGGTCCTTCGTACGTTCACTCTCACACCTTGACCTTCCGCAACCGGGAAGTCGGAACCCCTTCTTGGAGACGTCGTTCCTATGCGGAAAAACCACCTTCTACCTTTGGATACGCTTTACTCCTTCATATCCCAGCCAGCGTTAACCTTTTACGAGTTTAAAATGTTTTACGGGTCAAATGATGCTGGATTTGAAACTGCAGGAATTCCTCTTATCGTTTGATACTCATAAACATCTTATTGGCAAGACTTCGAGTTTAGGTAATCCTAAACGGATACGTTTCATTTCTTCATATCTCAGTGAGAATTAGCCGTAGGTAAAGTTAAAGTAGTTCGTAAGGAAAATGTGCGCGAGTATATTAACGTTCATTCTTAAAGGTGACAGAAATTTCTTTGAAAGAAAATGAAAGGACCTTTAATACTCTTGAACATTTATCCAGCAGTTTGTTACGCGATCATGTGTACCGCGATAGTCAAAACAAAAGTTTATTATATCTGTAACATATTTCAAGAATATTTATGTGTCAAAAATATTGTGTTTGTTAGATATTTTAGTAATACTCGCATTGGACGATGATTTGTCTAAGGATACACAGTCCTCGATTCTCAGCCGACATCTTTGAATCCTTTTACGCGATACGTACACCATAGCCTTGGCGTAAAAGAAATCACAGGTAATGTCTCATCGCTCTTCACACACGTCTATCGCCTTTCACGGACACTTTTTGCCGGTATAAATTAAGTGACGGATACGGCAATGCCCGCTGTCCGTGTTCCCACAATTATGATTCCATACTATGATGTCCGTGCGGAAATATTTCGAGCAGCCTGATGATGGCATTATATGACTTTTCAAAAGAATGACTAAACAATGAAATGGGTCTCCACTTGCAGCAACCTCCTCGTGATGAGATCTGGGCAATGGCTATTATTCGTAATACGGTACCTTGCCACATTACGAATAATGGTCGCAAACTCGTTAACGTGTAAATAAATCGCGTGTTATGTCAGATGCAGAAAAAAAAACCAGGATATCAACGAATTCGATTATATCGTCGCCCGATTTTTTATTCACTTCGTTTATACCAATCCACTTGCATTACTTCGGGCAGCGTTTCGCATATATTCTATACCTAAAGTGCACGATTCTCTTAAATAAATGACAATTATGCGGTACACGTGCAGAGTAATTGAGAAACGCATGAATTTAATTTACGTATAAAGTAGAATAAAATCATAGCGCGATAATCCAAATAGGCACTCAGTAATGTGTTTTAAGGAATAAGTTGAATAATAATTAAGGTTAAAAACTCAACCACTTTTGGTTCGACTGGATGGATCGGTGAGATTCTGCGAAATTTCAATGAGTAAAATACACCGCGTACATTCATTACCGACGTCCAATTCTACCGCTTTCCACCAAGGCCGCTCGATCTTTTGTGGGTAATCCGTGGCTTTGGTGAATCATTATTGGATCCCCACTTTCGAAATTACGGCGCTATTAACTTATTCAACAAAGACCCATTCGGTGAGATTTACATAATATTCGTTTCCAGGCTCATCCCGTCGCGCGTAAATCACCGCTTTTATCGTTGTACGAAAATGCGAAAGTAAAAAACGCTGGGAGCCTTCCTTGGAAGTGCGCGGTGTACATATGGAAATGGAGTTTATTCATCCAATATATTTGCATATCCTTGTCAGTTCCATTTGTCGCGTGTACATTCATAAAAGGGTAGGGCGTGTAAGGGGGAAAATCGTACGTACCGGACGAGAGTTGATTCACCGAAAGCGCCTCGTCCTCTCCTGGCTGTAAACGAACTTCCATCTTCCGCAAGCGGGAGTGAAGCTCTCTCGTGTGGAGAAAGAGGAAAAGAGTGCTGGATATGGCGATCAGCGCGATCAGCTCTATGGTCCTGAAGCAACAAAGAAAAGAAGTGGGGTTGAAAATTTGCGCACTCTTTCTTTATCCGAGCATGTACATCTAAGATTGCATTTAACATTAAAAATATGAAATCAGTAAAAATAAGAAGGCTGGGATTTTCTGAGAAATATTTCGTACATTTATGGCGTTGCGCTTTCCATTTCGTAATCTCAATGGATTTTCCTTCGTTGTAATTATTTTTTAAGCTATATAAGGTTATCGGTATATTTCTAATGAATATTCAAGGGCTGAAATTCTAATATTATCTGATAATATACAGCGTTATCTACATCTAATTTACCTTCGCACAAATTCCGTGCACGTCGAGCCAACATTTCTATGGGCACAAATGGGATATCATAAAAGCGCGCAAGGTAGAACCAAGGGAGATAAAACTTGAATCATGACACCTTTATATAATGTCCAAATGTTTTTTGTATGGTTTCTCGTATTAAGTTCAAAATACTATTGTGGTATTACATATATATTAATAACACATCATAACAAATATTATGGTAAATAAAAAATTTTCGAGTAACGCGTAGGGGTAAGTGCTTTTTCCGCAATATTTCTTCAGCTTTGTGCGTGAGCCATGGCGTCAAGTCAAAATCGTTCCTGAAGTTCCGTTTTTAAAGTGACAGAGAAATGGACAAGCGACATAGTCCATTATTCTCGTCCAAGTTGGTTTCAAAATTTTCACTGTTTCGCGAGAATACTCCTGACAAGTGGAAAAGCTTATTTCTTTTTCGCAATTTCAGCTGCAACATCAACTGTTCAGGGAGGCGGAAGATATTGCGGTCGGTCTAACCTTGTTATCCGTTATCGACCTATCTTGTACAACGGTCTATGCTTTACTAACACCAAAAGAAGTGTAGCATGCCATTACAAAAAAAATTAAGGTGACCTTTGAGTCGAACCGCAAATCCTCCAATAAGAAAAATGTCATTGCTCGCATATTCTGCAGCTCCCAACCATAAAACTGTTTCTATCTAAACTTTCTTCATATCCCTCAAAGTCCCGGAGATATACAGGTTTGTCAAAGTTATTGGACAGGCTCGTATATACATATTTTCGTCCAATACATCGCATCGACGAACTTCCAAGGAACATTCAATTTTCGCTGCTGCTCGACAGTCAGTTTGCGTCCATTGGGATTCGAGGATATGGGTTAAACTTTTCGTCGAGGCTCCGCCCGGATTTCGCGGTCTCGCGGGTACGAATACCCCGCGCAAAAGACACCAGGGGGAGCTTAGTATCTGGAGCTCGAACGGCGGTGCATTCTGTCAGACGAGGATGCGTTTTTCGAGAAGCTCGGTATCACGATCCGAGTGGCATGTGGGTTGGCAGGCGGAGGAACTGGGGCATGGCAAAGCCATCTATCTCGTAATTGGTCGTCGTCTCCAAAGAGACGCCTCGCGTGTGACCTGGTTGTATAGTGAGGAAGTGAACTCTCGTCGACCGTGAAGCACGACCGTCGCTCAGACTGTGCTCGCAGATGCGCCAGCAAGGTGCAGCAGCCGACCTGAACATTCGTTCATTCATTTACTAGAGTGTTCCCTTTTTATTTATTCGCGTTAATATTGCCTTCTGCGTGCAAATTATGAGTGCGCTAAAAGCTGATTACGCGTAAGATAGGAAAGGTGATGCGCGAGTGGATATTTTGGCGGAACGAGGGTTTAGCAAATTTCGTATCTGAATTTGCGCGATAAATTTGCACTATATAGTTGCAGATAAATTAATTGGGATGCGTTATCAGATAGCATTGGTCATTTACAGGTGTCGAGTTTGCAGCGATAATGCTCGATGTTTGTTATTCCTGGAGGATCCAAACTAATTGCTACATCGGTTTCATACCGAACGCTATTCTCGATGTTATTCTTGCATGCGTAAATGCTGGAATAAATCTCTACTAGTGTAGAAGGAAAGGAAATGTGATATCAATGCTGCCAGTTCGCGAAAAGCGAACATGTTTGATTATTATGAGAAGACAAATATGTAATCGGCTACGATTGGTCGGAATTATTTCTGAGGCGAGAGCAGTAATATGAAATTGCAAATAGTGGATTGCAGTTTACTTTTTAAAGCTCTGCGGAATATTATTTTTACAAACGTGACTATTTTAACACTAAAACTATTAACCATTTTCTCGACATTTACGCATATTGTAATATGTGATGATTAAAATGAAATTTAAATTAATTAATTATTAATTAATTATATCGTTATTAATTAAATTTAAATGACTTTAAATGATCGATGCCCGATCATTTAAAAAATTAATTTCCGGTCTAACAGTATTTTAATACGAGTAAAATTGAAATTTTACGCCTTGATGGTACATATTTAAACAAATGTCGCGATAATCACTAGTTTCGCGTCTCCCACTCTTTTACTCTCTCTTAGAATATGCAACAGAATATCTCTTTGCACCCTTTCTCATTACACGTAGCCTGCCATTGAAACTGACATCTGAATTGGAAGTGGAAGCACCTCTCTCTCGGTGAAAATTCGCTATTAACTAAGAGTTTAACGTATTTGTGTCAATGGAGTTTCGTGTGCAAACAATACGCTGTTTAAAAACACGCAGTCATTTTTTATACTCCAAATATGCACCCGTAGTAAAGTCAGGATAACTTTTAGCTCTATGGGCAAACTTTCGCGTGGTATTGTCTGTTAGGTACACTAACGGCACGTTTATGCGTCGGGGCAAATATCCACACCGTATATCGACCATAAGTTCTCCGCCTTTTCAGAAAGCAATTTCTCCCGCCGATCGACGATTCGCATTAAAGATAAAGTGTTCCACGCGCTCAGGGGGTTAAACGCTCGCTGCTCGGTCCGTAACTTTATGGGACGGGACTAATTAAGAGTCGTTTTATTTTACGATCGCGAAATAATGAAAAGTCGGCATTATCCGGCGCGTAAAGGTGCGCGGCGTCGTTCCGTTATGGGAATGATGGCGCCATAACGATCGACATCAAGGTGGCCGGCCGATGGCGGAAGCGAAGTTACATTTGACCGCGGATCTTAATCGAATTCGAAGCGGATTCCAGCGAGGGACGAATTTATCGTCGCGGATTATTCCCCGGCGACATCGTTACGCGATCGTTCGGCGAAGCATTCGAAAAGCCCTGCGCGAAACCCAGTTCGTCGCTCGTGGCAATTATGTCGGCCGCACACGGCGTCCCTGGAATCTCGGCGGAACATTATGGAACCGTAGTAAAATGAAATACGAGCTAATTGCCGGCGAGGATGCCGACATTGCGCTGTGTGCTTTCTATTATAACTCGCACACGACCGCGGAAAATTGCAACCGGGGCTTTATCCGCGTCGCGGATATAATTCGTCTAATTTCGCGCGAACGCAACGTGGAAGGGCTGAAAGGTACGATTAATTTTCCCCTTTCGTCTAAGATACTTGGCCATTGTCCAGGATCCGCGTCGGGTGGGGCTTCGATTCGGTGTGCGATGGGAAAGAAGGATTACTTTACTCCTTTAATGGTCAGAGTATGATGCATTGTTTTTTCAATAAATTGCGAGATCTTCCTTTTGTACGTTCGATCAATAAGGATACTCGATCTTCCTTTTGTACGTTATACAGTGAATCATGCGTTACTAAGTATACCAACGGGTATCCCTTATTCTTATAAGAAAGACGTTGCGAAAATTGAACCCAAGATCATTTCGTTTCTAATGTTTATAACAGAGTTCACTTCCAGCATCTAAATTAGTTCCTACCAACAATATTTTTCACTCCATTAACTCGCAATTCCATTGTTCCCTCCGTATTTTTTTTCCTACAGCGAAAACCACATACGAGGATATGCATACTTGTTCGCATAATTCATCGCCGAGGTGATTCGTATTTGTCTCGTGCATTTTCCAGCAATTCACTGTTTGCCATTGTGCGTTACGTTTCCCACAATCATCATTATTCGATTTAAAGACCAGCCGCGCCACCGCCGAGGATTCTATTGTCATCTTCGAAACGTTCGTCACTATCGTTGTGTGGGATATGGAAAGAAGATTAAGGGAATCTGTATTGTCGCACCTGCGTCCGTGGTCTCTGCCGTATCTTTATGTAACATATCCCACGTAATATTTCTCACAGATCCTCCGCAGGGGCATTAAGCGTACGGATAACGAGGCATCTCTTGATACGTTCTCTTCAATGCCAAAACGCGTCGCGATGTTCCTTTCTTAAATTAGCTTCGAGTCGTGGATCAGGAGCCATGAAAAGCGGAAGCCCATAGCACGCTCGTATATTCATCGTTAAGCTTTAACGATTGATAATAACAGTAATGGTAACAGTAGTAGAAATAACGATAATGATAACAATAAAAACAATAATGGCTGGTTGGGCGCCAGTAGCAACAAGGCAAGCGGTTGTTATGGCTCCGCTGATTTATCGGATTGGCGTCTATCGTCGAAGACACGTAGATTGCGGCGAAATATACCGGCGGAAGAGAAATTTACATTGTAAATTATCTTTCTGTAAGCAGTGGGCTTGATCGATAACCGGCGGAGGCTCCCATGATTGTGCTGACGTAACTTCCATGTCGTGTAAAATGATACACGCTTCTGGGACGCTGGTAAGAAAGTTTTACAAATAATCGTTACAGCCTTGCGCGCTGCTTGCTTTGGGATCTGTTATTAGACGGGTGCAAATCATAGGGAAGTTAAGGACGCAGCGCATGAGCGGTGTATTACTTTAAAAGATATATTGGGAATTACCATTAAGCCTTGACCATGCGCGGAGTAATGTCGGCTTCCTAGGTGCTTCTAAGAATCGGAGAAACGTTTATTGCAATCACATTAATTCTTTGCATCGGCGTTGTTTATGAAGGATGCTGTTTGCGAAAGATTAATCGCGACAAAGGAATGGAGTCTAGCAGAGGAATGCGGTGTTTTCATGCGAATTACTAGTCTTTTGTAGTAAGGAGATGGTGGGTGTACGATAA
Source organism: Ampulex compressa (assembly GCA_038496175.1). Taxonomy (NCBI): domain Eukaryota; kingdom Metazoa; phylum Arthropoda; class Insecta; order Hymenoptera; family Ampulicidae; genus Ampulex; species Ampulex compressa. The sequence continues at coordinate 45,537 of JBCFXI010000454.1, read as the reverse complement.
AAGTCCAGGAGAAGTCGGTTGAATAATCAAAATCTCTGTTTGGTGCGTTGAGAAAACTCAAAGTAACTGCATAAAACGTAAGGGAGATGTGGCGACTCGAAGTTTTTCATGAAAAGAACTGCGCTGTTTGTCCTCGCACGCCTCTTGCGAAGCGGAGAGGGATTTGGCGTGTAATGTCTACCTTGTGATAAGAGTGCACGACAAAAGACGCCCGACGCATCACCCTTATTCAACGATTCAACGCAGAGTTTCCTAAACTTTTTGGCCCGTAGACTACCTATTGATTTTTTCTGTTTTGGGTGGACTCTCTGCTTTTCTCGTATTGATTTTTTTAGAAATTCATCGATTAAAATGTAAATTTGAAGCTGTCACAGAGCCAACACTTCGATAGTGTTTACTTTAGAGTGGACAATTCTGAAATAAAAAAAATATCCGCTGTTTTACAATTAAAAGTGTATTAAGGGAAACCCAAAATACCAAGGTATACGTACTGCGAGCACAAGACCCAATTTTTTTTTTTAATCGATACGGACTCGACTGGAGGTCGATATAGACCACTTTGGGAATGCACGGTCCAACGAATTGTTATACGTACTTTAATTTCAAGAGTGCGTAAAATCATGTTTACGCGCGCGGATACTAAACACTTCCAATAACTCCGAATCTTTTCGTTACGACTTCACGGAATCATCGTAGCAATATCTGATACTGCACAACGATCGACATCGTAAAAAAACAAGGAAGAGATAACTCGATACAAAACTAGACATCGCAAAGCTCGTCGTCTTAAACGACAATAACAGTTCCACTGTGTGAAGACAAAAAAGTGATAAAGAAATATGAAAAGATATCGTCGGAGGGCAATTTAGATTGGCCTTTCTCATATTACGAGAAAAAAGCAGCTTATCCGTTATCCCTAAGATTCGCGCCGAGTCGATAACATCGCGGCCCAGGCGGAAACAAATTCGATTAACACGAGGCAGTCAAAGTGTTAATCCGTAGTTATACGCGCTCACCGGCAACTCTCTATGAATCATCGTGAACGGCTAAATTCCGTCAGGAACGTGGAAGAACACGAGGAAGAAATACCGCGTTACAGTCAAAGTCAAATTCCAAAGGGTACGCCACCTCGGTCCGATGGACAAGCGTTAGAAATTCTATAAGCAGATTTACACCATTAAAGGCGTGGACGCGAGGCGCACAATGTGCACTTATGGGACATTCACGAGGGTCTGAGGAGCGTATGTACTATTACAGCGGCGGAGGCCCATCGCGAGCCGCGGGGGCTCCCTTCGTGCGTCCGCACGGCCGTGCATCACGAGCGTGGACAATCGTGTCGCGAAAAATAAAGACATCAGGAGAAAAGAAAACGAGAAACGACGAACGGTATCGGACCTGAGTGTGTAGTGTCAACGACACACGGAGAAAGGAACCGTAAGGTCTCCCAGGAACGCGCTTATATATACCGTAACGCGGTACATAAAGGGACGCCGGCGCATGTACATCGACTACATAATGGGGAATGCGTATCTGGAAATCCGATTATCCCACGTGGTATACGTGCACGCGCGTTTCAGGCCATTCCCCGTGTATTCCAGCCTCGAATTGTCGTGACTCGTTCAGGCGATGCCATTAGACATTTTCCCCTCCCCCGTATTTCTCTCGTACGCACGTGTTTCCTCGTTAAAGAGGTCTGCGGGTCAGATCGTCCGATAAGGGAGGTTGCAACGGATCTTGGAACTCGCAGACCCGATTACGTGGGCTCTGGCTTTTATTTCGTTATCCTCGAGGAATTTCAGGGGCCCCCCGCTCGTTTTAGGCCCAGCGCTTATTCCTTCTTGGCATCGATTCCTGAGGTCGCTGAGCTTCGGTCTGAGGTGGATATCGAATTACCGAAATTAAAGTGTACTCAGCTGGTAGAAGGTTACCTAAAAGGATTTCAACCCGGAACTTCTACGTAGAAGTTCAAACTTCTACCAACTACTCGCGGTCTCTTCGTAAGGTGCATTGGAGAGGAAACGAAAAAGTAGAATTTTTGCACCAAGGTTTGATCGAATGATATTCGCATTGCTTATTTCTCCTGATATTTGTATAGATATATATTTTATATATATATATTGCTTATATATATTTGTATAAACGGAGGGGGGAAATAGTGATAATTTATTTTAACGTATTAAGTTATGAGTTTTATACCGAGTTGCTTCGAATGAATCGATATTTCTGTTTTAAATCCTTAAGATAAGTTCTTATAAGTAAACTTTCTGTTGTTCGTATGCTCGTTCTACGATCACACCATCATTCATTATTTTCATTGACCTTGATGCTCGTTCGCAACAGAACCAACTGTTTAAAATGGATTTTCCTTCACCGGATCTACGATACGATATACGTATCACATGAAAAATTATCCAGACGCGATGAACGAGATTAGAGCTTGAGTTTTCCGCATGGAAGTTCAAGCCTATTCACTACGTAACCGTATACCCCCAGGGTTAATGCACCTTCAATTTAACAAGGGAAATACGCTTTGCACGGAGTATTTTTTCACAAAGGCAACACACATGCGTATTCGAACGATCGATGATATCGTCCTTGAGATTTACACTTCGATCATACAAGCCGCAGGTTTTCCTCGTGGCATTTAACAACGCGACTGATTTTGCGTTCCATGTTAAGAGAGAGTAAATATTTGTACAGATTGTTTTAAACTGAACCGAGTAAGGGATTCTTTGATAACATAAAATCTACAAGTTCGGCAATAAGTTTAGAGTCACGGTTTTTTTTTCGCTTCAAATTAGAACAGAGTAAAGGGAAATAAGCGCGTCTTCGATTAAAGGAACGAAATAAAATTTCAGAGGACAGTATATTTGTGCTAAAATATCACAGATCTGTATCAAAAAGGTCACGGATATACATACATATATATCTCGGTTCCTTTACTTCAATTATGTAGGTCCCACGTCTTTCTCGTCGCGTTTAGAAGCACTGCACGTTTTGCGTTCTGGATTAGAAGGGAGCGAGGGGCGACAAGTGTGCTACACGTCCAGCAAAGAGGGTACACTCGCGTAGTAAATGTATTCCGTTCTCTAAGGACTGCCTGTAGGCGCATATCGAAATAATTTAAAGTATCCTCCTGACGTTGTGCCAGCGCCCTGCAATTTTATTGCCCTTTTCGTAGATATCGTATAGTTATCGTCCCTTGATAAACGCGCTCGGCTTGCCAAGGAATTCTTGCATAATTAGAAAAACTAACGAACATCGACACTAGCGGCAGTATTTCACACGCCAATGATGGAACAAGTAAAGATATCGATCTCGAGAATCGGGGTCTCGGTCGACGATGCAAACGTCATGGTTTTCTCGTTACGTACGCAGACGCGAGCTGTCCTGCATTTGATTAAGAAACTCCATAAGCGGACTTTTACACACGCATCGATAGTGGCAATAGAAGGATACTCGCATAACGTATGGACACATATCCATATTCCTAAGAATACGGCCTGTGCACGGCCAATCCTACGTCGTAATTAAAGATATCGGTCTTGGAATTTACAATCCGGATTACGTGGATCCCACGCCTTTCCCGATGGAGCTGCCCGTGCGACTCGAAGCGGTTTGTTTAATCCTCGGTACGGGCAGAGGCTATCCATTCTAAGACTTACCGCAGATGCTGTGGTTTGAACTCTCTGTGGTATACGCCGCCCATGATTCTTTCCAAAATAAAGTCGCGTGTAAATTTTTAGCAGGAAAACGCTTTACCACGGAAGGATTTATTTTGCCGATACCACGACTCAGTCACGACGAACTTATGGTCTGTTATTAAAGCAGGTTGCAAGTTGTTTATAATAAATACATGTGGCGTAGATTTGGGATATACGTTAATATTGGTAGAAGATAATTCAATCATCTTCGTGTGCGCATCTAAAATGAATATTTTTCCATGGAAAGTATTCGATATACACTCTTTGTATTCTTTATCTAATTTCGAGAATCGGTCTTTAAGATTATTAAGTTTGAGAGCCAGCGCTGATCTAACGTAAAATGAGGTACGCGTGAGCGCCTTTAGAAGGGGCGTATGGCATTGTGTGGAAAAATTCAGACGTCAAAGTGCAGAATTTCAGCCCGGCTTTTCCATAGAGCGACAGCGAGTCTCTATTCACGACGTCATCGTGGCCACCCGCGGATGATAGAATCGTTCGCAAAAAGCGGGATGCGAATATCGACAGGAACGTCGCTGCGCATGAAACCGATTAAAGGCATCGACGTGAAAATAAGGAATGATATATACGCTCTGTCAGAAAAAAAAAGTGACTTAGACAAGAACGCGCCATTAATCGCAGGAAATGGGCGTTAATCGGGTCGAAATTGAACACGTGTCATAATTCGATTCCGACTGGAAATTCCATAATTCCCTCAAATAATTAAATTATGTAAATGGACTCGTGTGCGAGTTTCGATCGGGGTCATTGACCTTTCGTAAATGAAACCTGTTATGTCAGAACGCCGGTGATTGAGCTTAACGAGCCTGGTTATACCGTGGATTATGAAATTGGTATTATAGCCCTATTTTATGAGAAAAGGATTAGTTAACATGCGGTAAGAGCGTGCGAGAATTGAACCTGACATCGCGAGGGTGCTTTACTTTTATGATACTGCATCTTAATCATCGTTGCCTCTCTGTAAACAAAAGATTAATACGCAAATCCTTATGGTAATTCTTCGTGTAAACGCAGGGTAATTCTATTGTTTATAATATGCTCTTTTGATAAGAACGTAGGAAAATCAAGGAAAGTGGTATAACGATTTACAATGTATTCACCGTGTGCTTATTTCAAATTACGGTCAACGAAAAATCTAGTTTGGGAAAAGAGTACGAAGACCAATCGAGTATTTCATTTTTAAATTCTTCTTAAAATCTATAATGTGATCAATGCGATTCTTTATTCATTATTTTTGATAGTTTCAACATTTTTACATTTATCATGTAAGATTCATATATTCTGCATAACTCCCGTATAACAATCAATGCTGTATACACTCTTGACGAAAAAAACCGTGATAAAATAACGCAGAATCATATAAAGCGGAGCCTTATCGATATGAGAAAATATGTAAGAAATTACAGTCACATTACATTCACTACTTTCTTCGGTGTTGAAATTACGATCGTGCATTGATCGAGCTTGGTGGACATCCCAGCTCCAAAAACCACCTTCGGCGGTGATTAATGCTTTTTACGATGCACCATCATGAGCGATGATTCTTCAATCGATTCACAGGCCAATTAAATATACTGGAAAAATCCGCAGATTCTGTGGAAAAGATAGAGAGGCGCAAAATCGCGGCTGGCATGCCTCCGCTTTATCGCATATCGACGCGCGGCATTGCGCGAATTAAAAAACGCGGATTCGCGGATGTATTGCGTTTCCATGAGCGACAAGAGGATTATATTCGTTCGAAAAGTTGTTCGGGCGGATTTCAATTTACAAAATCTCGATAACCCGGCCAAGATCTGAAAACGCTCACCGATTTGCATGAAAAGTTGTGTATAGGGGTATGTGAGGTCATTGGAAATAAATCCAAATTCAATACGATAAAAAACAAAACGATGGGCTCAATGGTGTATGTCAAACAACATCGGGATCGGTAGAATATCGTTATTCCGGGATTTCCAAGGGATTTTGAACAAATAAAAAATCAAATTGAATTATTTAATTAATCCCTCTTCCGCCCAGATTTTATCCTCGCCCATTCGTATTTCGCAATTGTCAAAGATTTATACAAAATTAAGCTTGCTGTTTAATATAGGAAACAAAAATAGTAATGGGAGATTTGGGTCACGATTTTCGTATTTTAAACTGTGCCCCGTATATCGATGCAGACCTCTGCGATATCTCGATCGTCTTTATTGTCCCCGACACCGTTCGCGAATTATCATTCGTATCAGGAATAAGCGATAGGCGTGCGTGTGTTGAAATGGAATTACAGACGGAATAAAGAAAACGGGGTATCCGTTGAATTGCGTGAACCAACAGCTGCGTTACGTCAACGTTGCGAATAATGCGGGTTCAATCAACGCCGGCGCCGTGTAGTTTGGTTCGTTTGTTCCCGGAGTAATTAACCGCACAGGAACAGTTTCAATATGCCTCGGGTATTTTAAGCATTACACCGTGCAGCTGTGTTCCCTTAGCAGTTTCTACAACAGCCCTGATGTGCATTTGCGTCTGTAAATCTTACCGCGAATGCCTTCGTTCCCTTGACCGTGGAATGATTAATCCTTCGTTTCGTTCTTGGCAAAACATCGAACTTTCGTTTCCCATTGAATGCTGCCCATTGATACCGGAGTTGAATCAGAGGGTATTATGCGTACGTGCAATACCGTGAATGTTCTGATATAACTGGTATCAAACTGTTAAAATACATCGTTCAAAGGTGCATTATACTATATATTTAGAGTCATATGAAAGTCGTTAACAGCACGGAGAGAATTTCAATGTCTTCGGGATCCTTTGAATCGCGCGACATGCGGCTATTCTCTTGTACTTTCGATAATCGTAATTCACCTTGATTTATGTGGCAATGGTGGAATAAATCATGGCTTAACGATATTACCGCAATTAACATTCCTTGAAGTTTTTAATGTTTTGCTATGTACTCTTTAATCTAGAAGTTCTGATATAGTTTGATTTTGATTAGCAGTGCGCTGCTAATCATTCAGTAATTACAGCTTCAGTATACTTGTAACTCTATAAATTTTCGCCGAAACCTGTTTATAGTTATATTTATGGGAAGTGTGCTATAACGTTGTATATATACGAGAGAAATAATCAACGGTTTGATAAAAATTTGATTACTATCGCATTACATGAAAATGAGTTTAAACGCTAAAAAGCTAAGAGGTTGCAAGGGATATAAGTATCAGGTACAGCAGACGTTCCTAATTTCTGAGGGATACGATTCGATAATCAGCGACGCTGTTATTTACTTCGCCAAAATTTATAGGAGCATCGAATTACTATCAGCATATTCTTTTTTTAAACTTTTTTTTTCTTCGCGACACGCTGTAAATAGACGTTCTAATAAGGCTTCAATTATCAAGTTCGTTTATATAATCCCTGCTTCTTTCCATTTCAGGGAACGCACACGGCCAGAAAGTGATGAGGCAGGTACGATACAGGAGGTGCATCAGCGTGATTCAACGACGAATAAAACACAGAAATGAGTGTCCATCCCAACACTTACAATGGCACGCTGGTAGATCGCGGAAGTGAACGAACTTTTTAAGCCCCGCCATGGAAGACTTACGTTGCACGTTTGTAATGGGATTGATCGCATTGCCGCAAAAATAGGGGGCCTTACTTTGCTTTACACGCAATGTTTTACATATTCCAGACCTTGAGCTTAAACGAGTCATCCGCAAAATCTCCGTACTTGATAAAATCATTGATATTTTTATCGCGCATTTGTCGAATGTGTAATTTGAAGGAAAACGTTTTCCTGTTTTTACCGTGAAGATCGATATTATTCTTCGTGGTTTTGATATACGGTGCAAAGAGCAAGCAACTTGAATATATAAATACTCGTTTACGCATGTAGCACTTAAAATATGGCATTTGAATTTTATTCTCGTATACGTGACTCACCATTGTATGTGTGGAATTTTTTAAATCTATACATTTTAACATTTAGTACGATGCGCCATTATTTGGACGCGTAAAATCCTTCTCCTATCATCTTTTTTATACCACTTAAAATTAAAAAGTATTTTAATTTATACGTAGCCTCGTTAGGGTAGTGATTACCAGGAATTTATTACATAAGATCGCCTCCAGAGGATCCATATAACTTGCCTACATGTCCATTACGTAAAACGACATATAACATATTAAGGAAAGTAATCAAAAAGTACTATCCATAATTGTGGCGGAGGTTTATCGTAAGAATGCGAAGGATGGAAATGGTCGGTATGAAAAAGGGATACAATATATAATGATGAAGCTAAACACTGGGTCTAATTGCCTTTTAACGCAACGGAGTCGGCGAAATACTCCCACACGAATCACTCCTCGACTTGGAGATTGCGTGTAAAGATCATTCTTTCCAAAGGAGAAGTTTAGATTCCCGTTAGTGTACGCCAATTACATACGTTGCACGCACATTTTAGGAAGTTGTACTTCGCGAAGCATCGAAACGACACCGCGCAGTCGGCCAATTCCGCATTTCGTCTTGATTAACAGTTAAAACGGCCATTCATGAAATCCCCCTACGCAACCCCCCTGCCCCCCTCCTCCAGTGTAATCAGCCTCGCAAGAAGCACGGATATTTTTTTCCCCAGAGATTCACAAGTCGAACGTTTTACGCAGAGGAGGCTCTTCCGTATAACCGGCTAACTGCTTTTTTCTTTATCGCACTAACGGTTATACACGATGTTCCGGCGGTAGCATACAGTAAATGCCGGACGATATCAGAACAAGAAGTCGAAAGTACCTCGTATTCCGCGTTACAGAGAGTGGACTGTAATGATGGGACCGAACGAGCGACCGCCTTCAGGAACTGTTACTCCACGTAATGACACCGATGCGTCGCGCGACTTTCGATTTTTTTTTCCCCCCAACTTCCTACCAGAAGCTGTCCATTTCGCGGGGCCGTTAACTCTCCCGTGATCGGACGTTGCGCGGTGGAAACCACGGGGCTGGCTTTATGAGCTCTCGGCTGTGGGAATCGATAACTGGTAAGAAGAGCGAGGAACGATACGATATTCCGTGGTGATCGATAAAGAGCTGCCATTATTTATTTGTTATTACGGGAAGGGCAATTGCGCGAGTCGGGGGAAACTCAAGCGCAACGACATCGGGACAATTTATTTAATTATAAGCGAAGGAAGGGCGGTCGTTAAGGAGTAATTGTAGTTTGCGACGGTTATTAGAGTGAAAGAGCAGCGGGTATACTGGCAATCTCGAAGTTTGTTCAAAAGCGACGCGGGGATCGTTAAAAAGAGCGACTTGCTAACAAGAGGATTTGAAGGAACGTCCATTACACCGGCTTTCGTGTTCATTACATCACTTATGTGTAATTTCATACGCGCCACCCGATCGTCGAGGTACCATTTTCTATCTGGTTTTCTTTTTCGAAGGTCAATCCTAATACGGTTAACGGTGGTTCGCCAAAGTCTGTCATCAGGCAGGTGTATACGGAAGATTTAGAAATGCAATATCTAATGTCGATGGATTGTACGTCTCGCGATACCTATTATTGCTGTTCTCGTCGCTCTGAAAGCAGGATACCTTGAACTCTCATACGATACTCGTGCGCCAGCAATGATTTAGAAACCTATATATTATATTTACTTACAATCTCGAAATTATGACTAATCTTTTGCTATCGCAACAATCATACCAAAATTCTTTTACAGGAAACAAACTTTTACGGCCGATAGCGTAATTTGGTGATTATTTCCGTCACAAATGTCGTTATTATTATAGAACAGATAAATTTACGAAAAAATTTTTTTTTTGTCGCATCTGTTCCCGACTCGTGTTTGGCGGCATGAAAGGAGTCGGAAACATAGGTGCTGCTTCAAGAAAATGGGCAGGAAGGAGAAATGGCTTTCCTGCGGTTCGCTTTAAATAGCCACCGTAGGAGGAAGCGAGGGACGATTCTACATTTGCATAAGACACAGCCTACAAACGAGTCGCTGGCTCACGATTCTTGCACAGTTCGCATTATTCCGCCGTCCAATCGTCGTGATGAATCGATTTGTTCGAGCTTGCCGTGCCACCGCGGAATGACCTTTAATCCATTACATCGAGCGTGTAAGCGTCGATCGGGAATGCCCGTCGGTGCATCTTGTATTTCTTACGGCGATTCGACGATCGAATCGCGGATCTGTATCATCGAATAGAGGCGAAAAAGAAAAGCACGTTACGCATCTGCGGATTGGATTTTGAGCTAATTTTGAGAGAAAACCGGCGGGTATCGTGATTCTTCGTGTAGCATTTTATCTTTGATTTTTGTCAATTTTCACGAGAGGATTTCATACGCAAAGAGAAAATAAATTTCGAGGACATCGAGAACGTATGTGGTTTTGTCATATTTTGCCGTGGACGTCCTTGCTCGTTGAATCGTATTTTATAGCGACTATCGGAGAAGGAATGACCTTTAATCCATTTATGACAGTGACGCTCGATATGGGAAACTCGTTTCTCGTGATGGTTGTATTTTCTATGCGGGTATTTATACGTTATACGTTATTTCCAGATATATCGCAGTATTTCGGAGTTTTTATCGATTATTGGAATGATAACGGCAATGCACATTGATGTGGTGTATAATATCCGTGAGTTTTTATCGTAGACTATCGCAATAGAATCGACTTAGGTGAATCAAATTTGTACAATACGACAAATATTTATAGACATCTTTTCGTTACTTACTTTGTTTTATAATTTCAGCACTATTAGACTTTAAATTTACACGGTATCGCGATTAGACGTACGATCAAGTTGAAAAGCAACATGTTTAGGAAACCTAAAACTGCGTACATCCACGTAGAGAAATAATAATGATAAACATCAATTTTGCCGGTCGACGTTTCTATTACATGCAAATTTCTTTGTAAATCCAAAACGTCGAGCACAAGCAAAACCTCGTTTGCCTAACGGTGAGATAAGCGCTCATTCGTTTATTTCAGCGTTAGGTGATTAAGGACTTATAAATTTCCCCCATTGGCTTCAGCCTTAGGTAAAACAAAGTCTCGTTGATCACCGTGTCGCTGATCCTATCTCCGATATTCTCTTACAGCGTCCGTACGCTTAATGACTTTTTCAGGAGACTCTCATTGGAAATCACGTTTATCAATGTATCTACCGGAAAATACTTCTACCAGAGATAAGCTCAAAGAAACCGATCCTAATATTCCACAAACTACGGTAACTTCAAAATAATTGTTCATTTACGTGTTTCGTCAGAAGTTCATTATACCTCCTTTTTAGATTCGTGGATTACATCAAGTAAAAAGGCTACTCGATCATCGCGAGTGATTCGTTGCTTACATTCAACTTTTTCCATTCCTTAACGGATACGACATTACGCAGGAGAGATTGCGGTACGGTCAGAGCGTCAAAACCTGGAAGAAATATGGGTTATGGGGGGTTAACGCGGCACGTCGCAGCCCGGGGATAAATTGATTCCGGACACGAGATCCCATCGGCGAGTCTCACGGTGCGCGGACGGATAAATATTGATGCCATCAGGAACGATGCTAATCGGCGATTCGCCCGCGTAATTAGGGCCCCTTAACGCTACGCTTAATCGCAGTAAAATCAGGACGTGCCGCCTTACCTCTTGGGAACCGGCACTCGCCTCTGCCGCCACATATTGTCCTTAACCATCCTCTCGCTTCGCTCCAAGATACACGCCCGACTCGATCTTGCAGGAGTAACGTCCTGGTGCGATCTGGAGGAGATCCTTGGTAGGTAAGGCTGGCTTGCAATCTCGGATAGATCCTTGAGAAGGTGCTTCGGTCGTAAGTTTGAGGATAAACACGCGCAGTGCGGTGTCAGGGAGGTTCCTCGGAGTGTGTCTATCCGGCAGTTCCGAAAAGAGGAGGTCCTTGGATCGTAATTCAGTGAAACTTGTCACGAGATTTTTATGGAGATATTTTAATAGGAATCTCAGAAATATCCTCGACGAGGTCTTTAGTCATTTCAGGAAGTTCCTTAAAAGTGTTTTTAGTTCGTAGTCTCCGCAGGATGCTTTAAAAAATCCTCACTCTTCAAACGTCGAGAACATCCTCGAAGAAGTCGTAACTTTCAAAGGATCCCTAGTTTTTGATCTTAGCTCAAGAAGGGTGCTTCCTACCAACCCCACCGATTGACCATTGGGAACAAATCTCAGATCACAAATCGTACAGAACGGCGTACAATTATTATTAGAAATCTTCTAGGATCCCCAGACTCGTGTAAGCCATGCATCATCCATTCGTACTTCGACCCTTCGACGCTGGTTACCTTCCGGCCCCCGATGCAAATCGATCTTCACTCTCAAGCCGCATACTTCCCTCGGGATTGTTCACCCTCTCTTATACCTCGTCGATCGTCAGGGAAATTTCAGGCCGACAAGGCGCTTCGATTCCTCCCCCGAAAAGATCCTCGCGCTCCGATAGTCTCCTCCCCGAATTTCTCGTCGATCGAAAAGAAAGTCCAGGCAGGCGAGGCACCTCGATTTCCTCGCGAAGACGATCCCAAAATCGTCGACGGTGTCCTCCGGGTTCCTCAGTCGATCGGACAAGATCCAGGTCGACGTTTCGATCGGCCCTACCTCTTTCATCGATCGAGGCGGCTCGATTTCACGGGCACGAGCCAGGCTCGAGAGCCTGAGGGCCGCGGAGCCGATCGAGCACGCTCGTGTCTCTTTTCGCGATAATTTTCTGTCATCGATCGGAGGGAGAAGCTGAAGGATGTCGCGCGTCGAGGCGCAGCGGCCGTGCGTCCTACTAGTCGGCTGGTCAGCACGCGACTGAGGCCCCGACTCGGCTTCGTCCTCGCCGCGAGCGCGAGCTATTCCGCTCGGCTCTGCGCGCCGGCTCTTTCTGTGGGCCGACACGCGATACGCTCTACTCCGCGCCCGCCCCGTTACTCAGCCGGCCGTAATGCAATTCTACTCCACATTCGCCGCATCGGGAACTCCACCGTGGCCCCCCTTCCTCCCCCAGCCCCTGGCGACGGCCCTGGCTGGGGGCAGGGGAGCTTTTGGAGGAACAAGTGAAATTCGAAGGCTCGAGAAAATCATCGGTATGCACTTTTCTTTCACAGCTGGATGTCGGACTGTTCATATACGGAATCGACGTTTAACACGGTCACTGTCAAGTACGAGATATCTCGTAGGTTTCTTTTCTTCTTTTTTTCATCGAATCCTTGTATTGTATATACATGCCGCTAGCTATAGTTATATCCGCAGCTAATCAATATTGAATTGAAAGGGGTTTTGCTGTTTTCTTTGAAATAAGCTTTTGGCAATTTGGGCTAAGACGTTCTTCGTTTTTCCTTTACAATGAACGTGTTAAGCTTGTGAACATTTAACGTGAGATGATGATAGGTTTCTTTGTTGTTGATGTGGTGCTGACTACTCGAGGCAGAAGTGTTATTGGAATTATGAGGGAGAGAAGGAAAGTATGATTATAATAACTATGCTTTGCGTCGAATCGTTTGATCATTCGCAGTGGACCAGTGGCGGTCGTGGAAAAGAGCAGGGGCGTTATTGGGTGGAAGAGTGAAATTCGAAAGCTCCGGAATATCCCATGCGCTTTTGTCTCATTGCTGAACATCAGATGTTATAGTTGCAGCTTGCTCAAATGTGGCGCTCGAAAATGCCAGATTTGCTTGCATCATTGGCTTCCTCGTCGATTATTGACAGCAGCGATATTATCAGGCTATATAAAAAAATACGTATATTACACAACGTAAAATAAAAGTAATCGTGTTTTTGTTGAGGTATTTTGATTATATGCTTTGGGATGGACGAATGAAATTTGCTGACATGAGAAAATCTTTATACCTTTATTTCGATATCGAAAATCGGAAATATCGTGGTTTCTCTAAAGACAAACTCGTTGGATCGGTTAATCAATACTTGGTGCAATTGCGGGTCTTAGATTTCAATTAAGCTCTCATGGACCGATTTCGAAAAGAGACGAAGAGAGATTTCGTTGCACTTGAATACTCCTTTGCAATCACTGACAGCAAGAGTATTATCGTTGCTATGAAAAATGATACGTGTAATTGGAGTCCGAAAGTGGCTTTTTTATCGAGCTAATTCAATGATTCGCAACCACTTTCAGTTACGGCCGAGGGCAGGAACGCCATTACGGGCGAAGAAGTGAAATCTGGTGCAAAAAAGTGAGATATATGAGATGACTAGAGCCGTGCAATTCGATCGGTAGCATCGATCTTCCTTTTGCAAAATAAGCCGGTGACATCAGAATTTATCCACTGCGCCTCGATTATTACCTACTTAATAGGGGATTTCTTATTAAGCCATTCGCTCATTCGCGGCTTACTTTCATATCGTGTTAAACTAACATCCAGCGCGAGATAACGGTTTGTTATTTAATCCAGCAGTTTGATCAACGGTATTTGAACTGCCATTACTCGTATGAGAACCGATAGCCGATTACTCGAGGAGAATAAATCGAGAACTAACGTAATTGTGATCTCATGCTCGTTATTTCTTCTTCGAATGATTTGCAATTCGCTCCATCACGATCACGGCCTGGGTACGAGCTTAAAGCCGCGGATGAGCGAGGAGCAGAGGGGTGGGATATTTTGCACAATTTATCGGTAAAAGTCCCGGTCGCGTCACGAAGTCAGAGATCGGCCAGCGAGATCGTAGTAAACCTTCATATGCGACCGTTAGATCGAAGTTACGGTCGCACTTTGCGTTATGCCCGCGATAATGTATCGCATTGTGGGGTCCTGGTTGGTAGCGTATCGTGGGCCATTGCAGGTACCGTTGCGACTTCGTACCTACGGCTGCCGCTCGTCGATGTGATCGCGCGTGTATATTATTTATCGCTATCCCCCATTCTTCATGATGATTTAAGATACAGAAGGTTAAAAGTGCGCGATCCTACCACGAGGTATACGAGGTGCCTTGGAATAAGTGAGAGATATTTTAGGAATGGTGTCGGCACAGCGAAACAGTAGAAAGAGTCTGTATAAACGCATGGCCCATTTTACATTCATCCTGCCCATTGGCAGTGTTGAACTTATGTGAGAAAGCGTTGAACGTATTTTTTGGTCAAAGGGGGATTTTTGTGTAGAGGGAGTAAGAGAGACGTAGTTAAGCGTTAATGGACTTGCGTTTAGCGGCAAATAGAGGTAGTAAGTAGAAGTGAAGAGAATATGTTTCATCGAACTTTTTTTTATAACTTATTTAGATCTGCTGGAGTTATTGTTAAAATATTTACCGGCTATTACGAAGTACTGTGTACAATTGGTAGTTGATAGTGGGACGTTTTGCGATGAGGACACTTTTGAATGTCATATCAGCAACGTCCCACTATCACGAAGATCCTCACAGCACAAAGATGTATATATGTAGGAATGTAAATTTCTTTAATGATTAAATTCATGATTTGTTGATTAAGTATAAGTACTTAATAACCAAAAGTCATTTCATTTTAATATGATAGAATTATCCGAATATTATCGAACCTAGCATTGATTTCTTATAATTGGCGCGTGATATTACATTTTCTAAAATATGAATCATGAAAAGCTTGTATGATAGGAGATATAGCGGCTATGATATTAGCAGATAGAATCAGAATCATAATATTCTATGATTAAGTGTAAGAGAATATCCCGATGCTCCTTAAAATCCTATTGAAACCGAAGAAATCTCGTTTGTATCTTGAATATTCCATGCAACTTTTATTTCGAAATTCATGAAACCGCCGCGCTTTCTCGACTTTAATCGGGTATTAATGCTATAAAAGTTGCGAAGAATACGTGTAAATTTGAGGCTCTCGTTAAATGCGAAATGACCGTCGCGAAATACGAAAGTTCATGATCCATCATTGGTTCGGATTCTAGGATCGATGAAGGTGTCATCCAATTTTCGTTAAGTACGATATCAGGTTGCGCATTTCGGATGGTATGTAAACGTTGTCATACTCGCACATAACTTATTTCGTTTGCAAATTACCTTTATGCAAATATATGTTAAACTACAGTTTAAAAGGAATAAATTAATTAGAATGTATAAGTTCGTTCGTGTAATACCATACCGAAGTATAATTTAAAGCACCAAGATGCAGAATAAATTCTCACTCTACCGGAATAATTATTCTCCAGCTATTATGCAAAAACATGAATGCTTGCATCCGGTGATGATTCAACGGAACAAAATGGAGAGCGCGATGAAGAGAATATTGTAGGGATGGATAGAAAAATTGGTTCCCGCAGAATGACGCCGAGTATATATTTATATATAATATTATATCAAGAACAACGTGGAAGGCGGATCCTAAGTTAAATTTTTCTTCCCTTCCCTGAAACCTGTACGATCTCATTTTATCTTCCGAGATGGATATTCCCTCTATTACACTCTTTCATCCAAGAAGTACGATTTTGTGGTATTTAAAATTGATTGCAACCCGCAAGATAATCGCAAATGCTTAATTACGTTCCCTAATAAGATTTCATATTACAGTACAATTAAAACACTCCGCAACTGGCAATAACATTGTGGCCACCGACCTGAGAAAATGTCTTAAAAATAGGTTTCGACTCACATCGAACAAATGATTATTTCACGTTTCCCTCGCGCTTGCCGTGCACGAGGGATTAGCATAATTACTATCTTCCGATTTACAGTTCACCTCTGATTAACGCGTAATGCGTCTTGTTCCAAAGTGTCGATCAAGGCTAATTAAGGAAGCAACGCAAATCGTCAGACCGTAAAATTATTCCACACGCTCAAAAAGTTCATAAAATCCCATCCACGCCGGCTGCTGCATCGGGGATGAAAATCGATTCGATTCGAATGTGTTGTACGCGATGAAATAAACCTTTGAACCTGCCGTCAATCAGGGCAAACGATACCATCGACCCTCGGTTTCCTCTTAAGAGTCCATCAACGTCTTGCGCAAATCCTGCCTCTTTTGCAGCTCCTTAATCCGCCCCTTAATTTATGCACGAACCCGCGGTCAACCTTCGATCTATCTTCGAAGCAAGGTTCACCGTTATACCGCCGACTTTACTCATTTATTACCGTAATTATTAACATTGTCTACTAACGTTATTTTATATTACACACTTACCACCATCTAAACTGAACTAAGGTTAAGCGGAGACGAGAATATTCGACAGTATTTCTGTATCTACGCGTATAAGGAACGATACATATTATGAAATAAACATGACCGTAGGATTATATTCGAATTCTTTGCCGCTGATTTGCTGCTATAGATAATCCTTAAAGAACATCTCATAAATAACGCATAACTATGCGCGGTGAAAATCATTCCACTTTTACCGTGGAAAGATCGAAACAGGGAATACTCGGTAGCCAGAAATTTTCCGATGAGAAACCTAAAAGGCTGGCTCGCAGACGTGCAGCTCTGGCCAACCTTCGAGACCGGCTGCCGCCATGAACTTAATTAACTCAGCACACCTGAAGGTACTTGCCAAAGCTTTTTTCCGCCAACAGAGGCGTGTGAGAAGTAGGAACCCGAAGCAAGGCTCTTGAACTACGTAATAATTGTGATCCAAGAATTCAGCTATTCTCGGAAGGCTTTTCATTTCCGAAAGTACAACGATCGTCCCGAGTGAACCCGTCACGGAAGGGCGTGAGCGCTCGGTCACGAATATTAGAAATTAGCTGCACGAATCGTTGTTTGCCTTGCAGGATATTAATTCCGCCGGCGCTTTACACGTTTGCCACCGCTGAAAACAGTGATTCGGATCAAAAAGTTTGGCCACTTTTTGCCAAAACAACAACTTTCTACGAACGACGTTTACTGATTTTTTTTATGTACGTATGTCTATTTAATTCTTGCCCTTGGGGTTACAGTCATTTACACGGACATTACTGATATTACAGACATTTACCGATTTTGTATTATCTCCTAAATGTCCATCGATCTGAAAGGTTAAATATTCAACAAGATGCAATGCATATTTTCACTACAGTGAGCATCAGAAATTAAATATGCTTACCATAGTATTTTTTATCTCTTCTTCCACCCTTTGAGCTTTTTCGGATGCTGTTCAATCTTTCGTGTCGCTCTTTTTTTATATATTAAAAAGCAGAGTTTTATGATAATGATTCATATTTTTTATTACCGATCGGTGCAATATCCGTTACGATCCAAAGGTTATATAAAGACGTTTTTGTACGATTTCAATCTTTCACGCACGCACTCGGTGATCGACAGCCGTGAGGGAGAAATAATAACGAACGGGATTTTCCTTGTAACGTATCGGTATATTTTTATAGATCCTACTCAACGCTCAACTCGTCTAACATTCTCGATTATTGGCCACGTTTCTCCCTTTCAATGCGCGAATCACCGACACGTATAGAGATCTAGAACCGTAGTGATGGGATCATAAATGCGTTATTATCGATCGTCAGAAGTAGCAAAAGAGTAAAGAGACTCTTTGTAAAAAAATTTTATAACTTACAAAGTTATATCTTGTAACTCATAATATTACTTATAAATGAATCTCAAGATGGTCGGAGAAATGCACAGTACAATAAAATTCATACATATATTTGATACGAGCTTTAATGATAAGCATGTAGAAGCAATACTTGCTTCCAAATTTCTTCAAAGCAGCTTCTTTAATATACCTTTGTCGAACAGAATATCGGTATTCGTTAACACGATGCATTTGATCTTTTATATTCATTTTGAGAATCTTCTTCGTTTCGCCACTGTATGAAATAATTATGCCGTGGCACACCTTAAAATACGTTTGGAACAGAACCAAGCGGTACATTATGTGTACACACAGAAGCCATATGGAATGCAGTACCTCGATAATATCAGATTCAACGTGTTGCGAATGTTCACAACGAGGCATTCGTCCATCTTCATCCATGGCTGAGGCTTCTGTTTTTACTTGCGAGATATCTTTTTATTTTTACCTCAGGTATCATGATTTTTACCTCCGCACATTCTTTTAGTTCGTTCGTTAACGAGAACAATCTCTACGCTTTACTCGTGGAAATTTATTACCGCATAACGTAAAAAAAAAAAGAATGGTTGCTCGCTGAAAGCACAAAAGTGGTTGTCGACAACTTTATCTTCGTGACACAGATCAAACCGCAGGACAGTTAGCGTTATTTACCCTGGCTGGCACTAACGTATCTGCGCGCAAATGGATCGCGGGTAAAAGATAGCGATCATTTTCATAACTGTGCATCGTCGGTGACATTTGAATTTCCGCCTGCTGCGTAGTATCCATGAATTTATTTTGTTCGCTTGAAAGTTGGATGTATAAAAAGCAGCGCTTCTAAGTAATCTCTTTTATTTTATTGTATTTAAAAAATTTTGTTACGGAATGGAAGCGATACTTTTGAAATTTGCATGTCACTTTTCTAAAACGACCCAATAAATATCTTGAGTATGTCTATTATCACAAGAACTTTATCTATGAAAATCAATCGTCTAAATGCAATTATTTTGGTATACAATATGTTCACCTGACGTGTTCGTTCTTTACCATTTCTCGATTTCATTAATAATTCAAATGTGCTCTGTAGCGTGTTTCACTTACCCGATGAAAAAAGTCTAGTTTCTTGGAACCTCTAAGTCTGGAACAAAGTGCATTTTTCGGACATACGGAGAAGTACCACATATATTTTAAAAAACTAAAGGACAAAGTCGAAATATCAATATATCAATACAATGATCAACAAGACTTTGTGTTCAGAGATTTTAATTTTCTTATATTTCGAATGGTTCGTCAGTTCCAGTTTATTTTTTAAACTTTTGTTCGAAAGAACGTCACACACAATGGTAGCATACGTACAGCCAAATATAAAAAATAATTGCAAGTGTACAATTCCATTTAAAACTCTGATATCAAATTCGAAACTTAGGGCATAAAAGGTTAAGTATATCCACGATTCGTCTTCCTCTAAATCCCGACATGGTCCACAAAGTATCGAGAGAAATGCATAAAAAATCAATATGCGGAATTTGTCCCGATCATCGCTTTTTCGCAGAATCACCCAGAGGCGACTCGTTGCCTCGCATTTGACATAATCGAGCCGACCGCGATCGGTCCCGCGATCCATCCGGCCTTTTGTCGGCCGCGGTCGATCGGTCATGCTTAACCGAACGTATAATCGGCCCAGGCAGAATCGCGCGGCGTGTGCAGCCGCATTATCGAGCCTCGTTGCATCTGGAAAGATTCGGACCGAGCGAGATCGAATTTGCGCCCGAGGAGACGCACTCGTCCATTGTTCCTCGTCAAATTGCCTCTCGTTATTTCATTAGCCTCCTAGCGATATGCGATCGCACCGATTCCCCCGGATTTTTCTGCGGACTGCACTGGTTTACGGTTAAATCCCTGGTTATTGGCTTCTTTCGATCGAAAGGATCCCTGTGCTCGGAGAGTTTTTTCCCTCAAATTGCGTGGCTTTCAATTATCTCGGAAATGCGAGATAAAAAGATTCGCGGAAACGTATGTGTCGATGATTATGAAAGTGGCCTGTTATATTCTTGTTTCTTTTGTTTTGCAAAATAGTTTGATATTATTGTAATTTAAAGGGATTCTATTGCAAAATAAGAGATGATCATAAATTACTTTGTTTGTACTTTTTATTTGGATCGCTTTTATACTGATTGGAATACATGACTGTAGTGCACGCGAAAAAACTTTTGCAGAAACACGTAACATGTGTGTGCATACATCAGTCAAAGGGTTAAAAGTAAGCGGAGTGATACTTTTTAGTCCTGTTTTCGACGATGGCATCGACTCTTGATCCTCTATAACTCAAGGTGTCTTTAATGTAATTTTCTATTTTTCTGCCTTTTTATATGCATTACTTCGTAACTTTCCTCCTATAAGTCCAAAGTGATGCAGGATGGAGAGAGGCAGATTCTATCTTTAAATGCATACAGAACAGTAAGCGATGTCTTCCTCCAAAAATTTGATTTTCATATTAGTTGCCCCAATATTGACTTCTCATTAATGCCCGGCACGTTCAAACGCGTAAGTAGAGAAGTATCAACATAATGGAGTAAGAAAATCTGAGGAGGAGGTAAATTCATAATCGAGCGCCAGTAATCTTGGCGAATACAAAGAGCGCCCGCGGCGTTATCCGAAGTTGGCCACGGCTGAGAATGATAACCTGGCGAGAACACGCAACGGTTACCCCAGGGGCAACTGTCAAAACCGACTCACGAACCTTGAGACGTCCCACAGTGGTTCAGAATGCGAACATCCTGGTCAAAATCCCCAATGGAAAATGAGTTTCGATCAAATTTTACTTACCCTGCATTAAAACTTAATACTTGAACGGCATTTAAAAACTACGTAAGGTCCTTAACGGCTTAAACATAGTTACTTTCAATAATAACAGTGAGACATCATTCGTCATTTCTATTCGAGACTTCTTTTAATCATAAGACTACTATAATATAATTACAGTAGTAACTATAAAATAACACTATACATGACATTTTGAAGAATTGTCTGGAATCTAGTCAATATCTTTACAATCGTAGACTCTAACAAATAAAATTCCAACAGAGCTTGAGGATGCAGTTTCGATTTCTTGAAGGGCATAAAGTCCCTCGTCGTGGCGTTAATCTTCCTCTCGTCATCGAGACGATGGCGAGGCTAAGCGGGCGGATAAATGGAGATTGCTTCGCACGTGAGTGATTTATCGAGATCGTGGAACTAATGAAAGCGTGGCGGCATAACGAGTCGGAATATTTATACGTCCTGCGTAAAGCGCCAACCGTAGCGGTCTAATTTTAAGGCGACTTCCTCGTCGAGGAACGCCTTTACTCGACGTTTTTCTCGGAGGACACTTTTATCACTCAACTTTCGTCCTTTTTATACTCTTTTTATATTCTACGAAGCTATTTCTATACTTGGAGGATAGGCTACGAGTTTCCGATAAATAATTGCATACTTATAAATCGCGGATGTAACAAAATATGTCGAAAAATATATGCGCGGAACATATTATACAATTCTAAAAATGGCATTGATGGCGAAATGTACGCAATGCATATAAGCTTTCGATACCTCATTTTTTTTTGTAATATTATATAATTAAACATTTCATGTGGATCGATATTCCACATCATCGGTTG
This sequence comes from Ampulex compressa, assembly GCA_038496175.1. Classification (NCBI taxonomy): domain Eukaryota; kingdom Metazoa; phylum Arthropoda; class Insecta; order Hymenoptera; family Ampulicidae; genus Ampulex; species Ampulex compressa. Next base: position 23,693 of record JBCFXI010000454.1, on the reverse strand, counting down.
ACGTAAATATAAGATAATAAACAAATGTAACCATGCAAACACGCATAATTTACAATCAGACATTTTTAACTCGAAACGATCGTAGGAAACAACAGTTCCGTTATTTTAACCGATTTCGTAATTCTGGTATTCCGATTCTTTTGAAGCTTCCCGACTTCCACGTACAGTTGTTCTCGCGAGCAGACCTTCGTTTCTGGCATTGGTCGCCGAAGAAGGAGGAGGAGGTACATAAACGGCAGAATAGCAGACACGAAGAACTCCCAGGAAAGATCGCGAAAACTGGTTCTCCGAATAGGCAGCGACGAATTAATACGAGAGGACACGAAACCGAATCGAGCTGTGCAACTGTGCACCCTGCGTTCGTCTTCCTGCTTCAGGATTATTCTGGTACCGACAATCATCGCTTCTGATCATTTTTAAGAAGAGGAGATTGAAGAATTTAGGGGAGATTGGGCGAAAAAGACTCTGGCAATTCGTTTCTATATTTTTCTTCTCTTGGACGTTTACACCCACTCGCAGTACGAGGATCAACACATTCCGGGGTCTTGTGCATGTGCGATCTATGCATCTCCCCCCCGTGCACGCTTCAAATCCAGGGGGTATAAAGGCTTGCAAGACCTGTTTTCATGATTGCCTCGTCCCGAGGAATCCTGCCGGGCGGTGTCCGACCAGGAATAGAAACGCAGATAGTCTTTGTCCGTCTGCATCTCCTGACGCTTTCCACGATACCTCGGGATCCTCTGCTCGCACGGAAGGTAAGGAACAGCGACTCTTAGGTTCTTATTAAAAAATATACGGAATCTACTGATTTTAAGAACAATCATCGTAGATTTTTGGTGTAATTCTTTTGCACCGTAGACTCGGGTGCTTTAGGGTCTAATTTACGCGATGAATTCTAAATTACAACGTCATTCGATTGGCTGAAATATGAAGGTTTAAGACAAATTTAAAATGAACTGAATTTCTTAATTAGCGGTATTAAGGAAATACTAGGCAAAGGTAGTTATGTATTCAGAAAGTTGAGTAATTAAGAGGATCAATATAATCTTTATCTATAATATTTTATATCAAAATTCGGATAATTAAACATTACACGGAAAAAGCAAATTATAAAATACTATACTATCACGTGAACGGAGTTTTAAATATCCGTACCCCTGTAAAATACGAACATATTCATTGCAATAACTTACAATTTACACACCACGTCCCTTTTATCGAACGTAAATGACAAATTCGTGTGCACAATAATACTCATAGTCCAGCATAAACACATTCATAGGTCATTGATCAACATCGTAAATCATAAACTTGGTCGAAGAAAATTCCCATTTTATATTCTTTAACGTATCTAAACATATCTATAGCTCACATAAATGTGTTTAAAAAACAGCAGGCGCGGCTGAATATATCTCCGACAATATAAACATTAGCAAACTATTCTTCACCTCTAATATCCAATTTTTTCTTGTATACGCGTACAAATCATTTTGCTGAAGACACACATTTTTACATCTAGTTAACCTTTAAACTCCACCTAAAAGCGTCACCATCCTCAGGTTCGCAAACATGTATCTGGTCCTGTTACTGCTGCCTTTGGCGGCGTCCGCTCCCTCCGAGGGCACCCAGCCGAGCTACACCCTGGACATCCAGGACGGAGTCCTGAAGAACGTGGCCCTAACCGGGGATAGTATCGCGGAGCTCGATCTCTCTGGTATGCAGCTACGTGCCCTCGAAAAGAACTCCCTCGACAACGTCTCGGACCTAAAGTCGCTCAACCTGGCGAACAATTCTCTGAAATCCCTCCCCGACTTCCTCTTCTCGAACATGACGAAGCTGGAGTACCTGTCCCTCGCGGAGAATCAGATAAGCAAGGTGAAATACCTGTTTGTGGGCCTCGAGAGTCTACGGGTGCTGAACATATCCTGCAACCCGATCGTGCATCTGAGAAGAGGACACCTGTTTGGTATGAGCAGATCGGTGAGCATCCTGACCGAGGGTAACGTCTTCTGGAGCATCAGCACCGGGGTCTTCGCGAACTCCTTCCTGAAGGAGGAGGAGGAGCTGAAGGATCTCGACGGGACGAAAGCGGGCGTGAGCTCGATGGAGAGCTACGAGGAGAGGGAGAAGGAGATGGACAGCATGGAGCACGATACGAAGGTGGCTATGAGACTGCAGGAGGAGATATCGGGGAGAGAATCGAGGAGGCACTCGAGGTCCACGAGCAAAGATCATCGACTGAAGCTGTGCATGTCGGAGGGTATAGTAAAATCCTTGGAGATCCTGGCGAAAAACGAGGCCCCAGCGCAGGGCTGCTTCGAGGTGTCGCTCGATCGGAAGAACAGTAAGGTGAATCTACGTGGTCTGGGTATTCGAGGCTTCCACGAAGGCTGGTACCAGCTGCAGTCCCTCTCGATAGCCTCCGTTGATCTCTCGAAGAACGAGATTTCCGAGATCACGAGGGAAACCCTGAACGATCTCCCCGCTGATCTGGTCTACGTGAACCTCCTGGACAACAGGATCCGCCGTATCTGGCGGCAGGTGATCGAGAACGAGCATCTGAGGATGCTGAATCTGAAGGACAATCTGATCGAGGAGATAGAGGAGGGCGCCCTCCGAAACATGAACCTGACGGGCCTCTTTTTGTCCGGCAACCAGCTCGAGAGCTTGAATTTTGTCTCGAGCTTGCCACGGACCTTGACCGAGTTCGTCCTGACGGGCAATCAGATAGCGTCTATCCCCAAGGGAGCCTTCTCGAATCTATCTCGCCTGTTTTACTTGAATCTGGGCAATAACAAGATCGTGAGGCTCGTGGACAATGTCTTCGAGGGCCTGGACTCCCTGCAAGTCTTGATCTTGACGAGGAACAGCCTGCAGGCGATCGAGGCGGCAGCTTTCGAGGATCTGAAGTCCCTCAGAACCTTGTTCATGTATCGCAATCTCATAAGCGACCTGCGTAAGGGCACTTTCGCGGGTCTCGAGAACCTGAAGGACCTGAATCTCGCGTGGAACAAATTCGCGAAGATCTCAAAGGAGACTTTCGCCGATATGCCCAGAACTCTGGACTTCCTGTACTTGGATTTCAACGAGATCGAGAAGTTGGAGGAGGAGAGCTTCGTCGAGGTTCCACGATTCACACTGTCTCTCAATGGAAACAAGATCTCGAGCATTCCTCGCGGCGCGTTCAATCTGCCGAGCCTCCAGGACCTGTATCTTAACAACAACACCCTGACGACCATCGATGGCGATAGCTACGAGGGCCTGCCGCGTCTCAAACGACTCTGGCTGTCCGAGAATCAAATCTCAGCGATCCATAACGGGGCCTGCAAAAACCTGGGAAGCCTGAACGTGCTGGACATCTCGAAGAATCCTTTCCAGAGGCTCGAGAATGGCGCTCTTTACGGTCTCACTTCGGCCAGGGGTAGTTTCCTCTACGTTTACAACAACAGTCTGAAGGAATTGCAGGGCGGCGTCTTCGACGAAATTTAATCGACCATTGCCATTATTCATGTGGACGACGACGGCGATATTCTCGATGCGAAAACAGCGAATATCGTTCATCAATCTCCCTGCGTAGTCTTTCCTCGTTTAAGTTTGTCATTTTATCTTTCGATTTTCCTCATTGGAGGTAAATGATAAATGGATAGGCTTGACTTTTAATCATTGTTGCTGAATGAAAGATTTCGCGTATATTTTACGAAAGGGTTGGAAACTAGGATATTTTCGTCGAACATGGTTCTCGATTTTGAGATGTGTACTCAACAAAGGCGTAATGCGTTTTGTATTTATCTGCACCCATAGATGTTAGCTTCACATTTAATCGACCGTATTGTATATCTTTTTGCGTCTCACGATATGATAATCTTCGGAGGATGATGCCGTATTGCTTGTGTTTCATTAAAACAACTGTCATGAGATTATATATTTATGAAGAGATTATCCAATCCTTAACATCCGGAAATTTACAGAAGAGGTTTTGAAGAAAGAAGAAGAAGAAGAAGAAGAAAGGAGATTGGAAATGGGGCAATTTTTTGAACTCTTTGAAGCTATAACCGTTTATTAATATTCGATGAATTAAACGTATACGATTACAAACGTATTACGATGCTGTATGAACGTGGAATAGTGGGTGAAACTGACTCATAAATTCAAGTCGAAAAACATCTATAAAATGACCATTAATCATTGATACATTATGCATTGAAGCAGTAACTAAGCTGTGGACAGTTAAGGAAGAAAATCGATGAAGCATAACGCGGTGCTCATAATAATCTGCATTATTGTCTCATAACAATCTCGTGGATTTTTACGCTAACGAATCGATGGATTTCATCGCAAAAAGCTTCAGGTATCCAGCAAAGAATACAATTAGAATCATCAAGGCAGATCGAGCAATTTTGCCATTTTTGACATCAAAATTTCTTATCCCAAGAAATAATTTTCTTTTCCAAAAACTCGATTCTTGGTAAAGAAATATCTTTCTTTTCTCAAAATATATCTCTCTATCAACTTCTACAATAAACTTTAATGTAATATAATATTCTCTGCGCGATACGTCGTTATACTGTAATAATATAATACCTTAAACCTGTAAAATAACACTTTCATAATGAGACTAGATGCACACGATAATACTGTCTTACATTAGGATGTTTAAAATTCAGTCTGATCGATACTTTTGAAAGTGTGTCCTGTTCGAAACTATTCCCAGTTCGCAGATCATTTTTACTGAAATTTGAAGTTAATCAAAGAGATTAAACATCATTACTCCTAGCCGCTGCTTGCTCAAAATTGCAAACATCTTGAAAAAAAAAACTGGTTCTTCTGAGAAATAAATTAAAAATCCTCGCAAGGATCAGTTTTTTCAAGATATTAATCAAGAAAAATTAAAAGTAATTCGAAAGTTATTTACAGGAGCAAAAGAGTAAACGCTATAAATCACTCGACATTCAGCAAATAACCTCACGTTGGCCACTCGTAGATCTTTGAAATCGAGGCAAGTCCTGACGAGAAAGGAGGCAATGGCCGTGTAATTTTCATAAAGTGGTTGTACGTTTGCTTTCTCCAAACGTGCACGCAGGAACTCTGCGTAGAGACCCAGTAAACGTCTGTACGGTGTGTAAAATGAAACTCATGGTTTAAGACCGGTCGGCCTTGACTTTCACGCGAACCTCGCAACCTTCGTACCCAGGGGACCTCCTAGGAGTCGGCCTAGGATCAACGACGATCGAACTCGATCGACTTCTTTCGGCCATCGAGCGACGATCTCTATCTCTTCGGATATTATCTAATCGATGTTGAGCAATTAGCCGGTCAATTTCTCCTTAACCTTGGCCTTGAACCGCACCAAAGACAGCTCGTGCTACATTTACAGCCGGAGAATATTTAATTATATGCACTTAGGTTATTGGTAGTCAGAAGTCAAGGAACGTATGATAACTTAGATCCAATTTCTGCTTGCTTCTTTAAACGTAACTTTTACCGAGGACAGGAGATAATAAGGTAAAACGCTGTAGGGTGATTTTTTTGCAACACGATTACATTTCTCAGCCAAGGATGACTAATAGTGTTGCAACCGCAAAAAGGAGGCTACCGCAAAAAGGTGTCCAGTTATACATACATACAAGATGTATAAGAATATTTGTGTAACTAGCTACAAGTCTAGCTAGTGTACAAATCATCAAATCGACACAATCGGCAAGTTTCGATTCCGTTATAATATTTAAGATCCAAGAAAAGTAGATAAAAAGTGTTCACCACCGTTTCCGATTACCTCGATGCTTAAATCATCATCGTGCAAAAGATATTCTACCCAACATCGCACCTTAACGCGATCGAGAAACATTGTCTCGCAAGGAAGGAAACATTCATCGTGTAATTTAAAGTAAAAATAATTATTCCATTATCCTCGGTCCGCGAATATGCAATTAGCAAGGATCCCAAAGAGCCGTCGGATCGTGGGTAATTGATTCTTCGGCGCTGAACGGAATCTTAATTCGCTCGAAAAGTGCATAGAAACTTAATAACTCGGCAACCCCGATTCCATCCAAGCTGGCTCATTGGCGAAAGGCAAGCCGCCCATTGCTAATTATCGGGGCCGCGCGTCCAATTAATCCCCGATTCGCCGCTGGAATTTAGACGAAGCACCTCTGAAAAAAAAACCCATCCCATTTCCTGCCGGTCGATTCAACGGGCGTGTTTTCAGAAACCGCCAAGGAAGAAGCGACGATTCTCACATACCGAGTGCTTCTCGTTCCGTGGCGAAGGTCCCGAGCAATTTCGTGGCATTGACACTGAATACTCGTGTACTTCGCTTCCGGTTTGGCCAACGGTACCTTCCAGGGTTATCGAACGTACGTCTGCCAGGACCACCGTAAGTAATGCTGACGTCTCTCTTTAGAAGCTCAAGAGGCTCCCGTGTATCCACAGATTGACGTTGGGCGCCTTGTGTGCGTCATCTCGAAAGCACGGAGTTGTTCAGTTTTCGCGGATATTTGCGGCGCGAAACCAGCCGTACGCCTAATATCGCATTGTGTGTTTTTATCGAGCATTGAAAGGCACCAGAAATACGCGTGGTTAAATTTGATGCGAAGGCTGTAAGTGTGATATTGGTATTGGAAATTCAGAAACAATGCTGCAGATTGAGTCGGATTTTGCGTGGTATATGTGTTAGAATAAAAAAAAATAAAATTATATTAATTTTTATTTTTACAATTTTTTTTTATCTAAAAAAGCAGATTACATACGAACACTTTATTTCTATATTTGTTGATCGTATTATCATACTTCGATCAATCTTCAATCTCTCGATTGAATACTTCCAGATTTTTTTTCAGCGTTAAAAAGTGTCATAATTTACGTTTGATTGATATATGAGAACATTGTTTTATATTTACAGCAGATTTTTTTTAGTGAATTATGATACTACCCATTATGTTTTGTGTGTTTTAACACAAAAAATTCTGTTCAATTTTGTTGTATAAAATACAGTATTTCTCTGTGCATATGATTAATAACCTAAATATTTGTGATCTTGAAAGTCTTCAAAAGTATTCGGGTCGCATTTTAGTATTGAGTTTAGTATCAATAAAATAAAAAAATTCAAGAATTCAAAATTACACGCAGAATTTAAAAATCGTTATCTTTTATTATATAATACTGATTTTATACTCCCCAATATAGAATTCAGATTTATGTAATTTATACAGTCGTGTATTTTATACGGCACATTATCAAGTTTGACACCAATTCTTAAAAATAGAATCAAGTTGCTTTTTAATTTTATTCCTTCTTTTGTTCCAATAACTTCCTTAAAACTAGTATTTGTTTACTTAAATTCAGAACGAATTTATGAGAATAAATAAATTATTCACCATATTATTATATTCAAATTAGTTTGAATTGTGGATTGAATAAGGTTCTTGAAAAGGCGTAGATCCGGTGAATGTCAAAGGTTACAACTGTGTAGATCTGGACGATCGATGCAGATATTGTGTCATTGGCACAGTGGGGCATTAGCATTGCGGCATGAAATTCGCCTAAATAAAAATTATCGAAGTGAATGTAGGCCATTGAAGACGATGCTGAGAGTAAAAAGAGGGTGCGATTGGTTCAGCGAGCATTAAGTGGAGCAAAGGTATCCTGACGTTATGAGAGAAAGGTCTTGAAACCGGGTTCATTGGCCTTTCTCCTTATAAATTGGACAATGCGTGGTATTCAGAAAGCAGTGCGTCTGGTGAATGTATGAGCTTCTGTGCTTGGCACCTCTTCTCTCCTTAATTCAGATCTTTCGGTCAAACCAAAAACAATTAATTCATTTAAAAGACATGCTGACGTATTATTTTTAATTAAAATTTTTAAATGATCTTATTTAGAACCTTAGCGAGTCTTTATTAAGAATTTTATCTCGATGGCTTTAAATCATTATGCAAGATTGTGATCAATGAATTATTTGTAAAACTCGTTCATTGCTTATGATGATCCTTTATCAAACGACGCGAACTTATAATATAATAATGCCTTTGGTTAGTCTGCTTAAAAACAAGATATATTTTTTGATTATCATCCTCTAGTATACAAGAAGGATTTAAATAAATAATTCTTAAATCAAGCGTATTCAGTGAAATTGTAACTATTACGTAAAGGGAAACCTAGTTTAGTGCTCGATCTCGTTCCTCCACTTCTTAATCCCGACATGACATAAAGCTGTAATATACGCGTACATTCGCTATAAATGTTAGAAAAAGGATACAGACGTAACTATATGCTAATTTCATCTCGATGTACACCGTCGATTTCTTCCTTAAATTTCTGATAACCTGGGTTACGTTTTAACGATCCCGCCACGCTATATTAAATCCATTTAGCCTTTTTTTTTTGCAAAGCCATAACCCAAATGTCGAGGAAAGCTTAACCGCCCTGCGGCATGCAGTTTAACTTCGTCGAAATACGGCAACTTTCTAAATACAATATTCAGTAGACGGAATTATGGGTTTATGCAAAAATCAAAATTATGCAAAGACACCGTCTTGAAGACTGAGCGGACCGGTTTGATGCGTGGCTCATCGAAAATTTGTAAAAGTGGAATGATGAAACTCGATAAACGCTTTGAACGTATATATGCGCTTAGCTATTCGGCTCATCAAAACTACACCTTATCGATCATCCTCTTGACAGACAGCAGCTTGCTTTCAAGTTTACAAAATCGATTATATATACGGAATAAAATATGCTTGATACAAATTTTCGGTGTTGCAAATACCGTCAGTTTTCTAACGACAGGTATGTATTGTGTGTTGATTGAGAACGTGATAGCCGAGATATTTTTTTCAATAATTGAATTAACCTTTTAGGCACGACGCGCCACTATAGTGGCTTTCTAAAAAATACGGGAATTGAATAGTGACGCTAGCTGCAGTAAATATATCGTTGATCAGCCGTTTACACTAACCAAAAAACATTTTCCATCGTATTGTAAAATTAACAAATTTTAAAAAGTGTTACGATATTATATTGTATGTTCAAAAAACGATATCAGATGAAAACTATGAGTGCGAAGATTGTGACGTAGGTCTATGTATCGTACCATGTTTTAAAATATATCATATCCAATTGTATCATTAATTATTAAAGGATATTTTTAAATTTAAAGTATGTGGAATATATTTTGAAGTAAAATTATAATTTAACCATTAAATACTTTATTCCAATGTACTCGTGCAGAGAATGGCATTGTCCGTAGATTTTTGCAGTGCTGTATCGTATCAAGAAAAAAAATTTGTTAAATTTGGCCATTGGTAAAACTCTGCCATTCAGGGAAATAGCCTCGCGCAAAATTCAGCCGTACCTAAAAGATTAATACTTGCATATCCACGGTAAATACCAGCTACATCTATATTAGAAAACTAGCATAATGAATCGTAGATTTATGTAACATACACTTAATAATCGCATCGCTTCGTACATTTAATTATCGTTAAACTGACATCTTCGTTGATTTAAGTCGCCAACTGGTTACCCTTTCTTCATAAATTACATATCATTTGTTCATAAAAACGAAGTAACAAATACGATAATAATGCACTTTAATAACAAAAAAAAAGTAATCCAAACACACACGTTTTAGTACGACCAAATAAGACGTGCTAACAAGTTTTATCTGCAACGAACGCACGAGGAACAAAAGAAAATGAGATATCTTCAAAATCATTACCCTCAAAGTTTAAATAGTTTAGTCCCTCGGCATTTCAATCAGATTTGCTGGAGCGAGGAGATCAAGGCGTGGGATAGAGAAACCCTGGCCTATCATCGAGGGGCCGAGTTTTTACTTCGATCCTGTCCTCCCAGTGATCCTTGTTCGATGAAGACCACGAGTGTGGCGCCGTGTCCTTTGCAATTTCTTCCATTCATCGGCACGTGGGCGAAGTAAAAGTTTTTTGGTCGCCTTTCGGCTGGAAAGAATGGTCCATTGATGCGTCCTTTGGTCGGACACCGTATCGAGAGCTTTAATGCGAATTTCTCGGTTATCTCGTTGCGAATCAGGAATCGTGAACCGTACAGTTCGGATTCTACGTCTCGAAGTGATCCTATCCTTTTCCGCACGAGCGTGTCAATGGTACCGTGAAAACGACGATGATTGATGAAGAGTCTTTAGGGAATAGCGGGTATCGCGAGCTGTTTGTTTCACTTAGGCGAATGTCGAGTTCTGGCGTCTACAGATTGTGCGAATAAGCGAAAGAGATGCGTACCGATTTCGTCGATTTGAGTATTAAATAGCAATTTTCCAAAGTACATGATTAGTCGTGTACACTTGATTTCCTTTTTGTAGTATAAACGTCTAGAGAAATACTTCTTTTTTGGTGGGAAAAGGTAGGTATGAGTATATATAATGACACTGAATTTATCGAATAGTAGTCTTTATTTTGTATCGGATTAGAATAATTAATAGTACATTACAAATCTAACACGAGCGAAAGAGAATATTTGACGTAGCAGTAATATTTTCGCATATTTCAGTGATTCGTTAATAAATGATCGTAAAGGATGTTCGTGCAGGATAATAGCCGCAAGATCGTATTTTCTGTGCAACGTTGAGTCAGTAGTCCGCTTGTATCTTGATAAAAGTATCGGGCTAGAGCATCTGCACGCGTGCATCCCAGCTAGGTAATTGACACGCGGCACCGAAACGAAGATATTACGCCATGGTTATTACCATACTTCAGTGTGTGCTTATCCACCCAGTAATTTCTGGTTGCCAGTCTGTTTTGTTCAAAATTTAGATAATTGTGATAGAAAATAATGTTGCGCTGTACATTACGTCACAAAACAACAACGCACAAGAATCGTATTAATAAGAACGCGAATATTAGTGCCATAGCGAGAAAAAAGGATTTATCAACCGCGAAACTAAGCAATGATATTTCTACACGCATGAAAAAGTTCGTAAATATATTTGTGACATTTCTTATAATAAACGATAAACGATCAACGATATGAAACTAGATACTTCATAAGGATCGCAGCTCTTAGACAAAATGATATTCATTTCTGTTTATATCACTATTATTATAATTTAATTTTACCGAATTATTTCGTTTTTCCTCTCTGTTGAATTTCGAGTACGTCAGGTGGACGAACATCTACGCGGCTGCCGTGAATAAATGCTACATTGAGGTTGTCCTTAATTAACAATCCAGCTGGGAGTCGAGGATTCGTTCCAGTCTGACCGACCGAGGTTCCATGCATATGCCGATTTCACAACAGACTACTGAATAACGCATCGTTAAGAGATCGATGATACATAGAACCTGTTGTAATAGTAACTACGACACCTTGCGCTAGATGAAACTGGATCAACTTTACGTCATATTCTCGATAAATATATTCAGGCCTGTAATTAGAGTCGGGCGGTGATGAAGGTTACTGGAGAAAAGTAAAACCTTAGGGGTTGGGTAAGAGTAGGAATCTCATTAGGAAGAACTCAACGTTTGCTGAGATAAGATCGCACCGATGACATCACTGATTTTCAATTCGCGCTCTTATTTATAGACCTAGAAGTTTAAGTGTAAGGAAATTAAACTCTAAGAATACCGGAATTACTCGTCTTTAAAAAAAGATTTTGGGATATATCAAAATAAGTACATAGTTTACAATAATTACGAATGCATACTCCGATTTCTTTGACATGTTTTATTTCTTTTACTTTTATTCTTCTACTCTGTTTATCTGTTAATAATACGGAGTATTTATGGAAAGCACTCTCTAAAGAAAAGCCTCATAATTTCTCAGTCATCGATTAGATATTTATTTTAATACAGCCTGGTTTATTTGAAGTTTTCGGCACCTGTCAAGCCTTACACATAATTTCTTACATGATACTTAGTTTCAAAAGTACTTAATATAAGCGAATATTCACGACTTCATCTTCACACTTTTGTATAGCGTACATCATAGTGATTTAAGTTCAAATGAACATAATACTGCGTAATTTTGAATTTCTACTCCTTGAAGTTCTACTCCTAAAATACCTTTGGCGATTATGACGTATTAATATCCACCATAGCTAACGTGATCAGCCACGCTGCCTTATAGAATTTTCCCATAGACCTATTACCTCTAATGATTTATTTCTTTGCGTGTCGTGACCGGTTTAATACCGCAATTTAAATACATTTTCAAGGATGAAATAAATGACTATATGAACGTGAAGATTCAAATGATTAGAAGTATTTAAGAAAAGACAGTTGTGTATGTGACGACGAAAAAATTAATTCCCGGCATAGAATTTCACATATAATAAATCATCGGTAATATTATACAAATGACATTTATAGCTTTCAAATATAACTTGAAATAAACTCGCGGGTATTAAATGTGCATAATTGAAATTGTCGTTGTTGTCAACCGTATATTTACAGTATCGGCATCGTTAACGACAATTATCCTAAACGTGGATATAATATTTTGTTGGTTCATCAATCAAATTTATCTTAGACGTGTACATGCATATTGATATAGAATCATCCTTTACTTATCTATGTTTTTGGACTAAAGAGGAAAAGGGTTATATTAATATACTATCCATACATTAGAGATTGTACATTTATAATATTTTAGCAGTGCGATCGATTCACCTTCCTATACGTTTGCAAATGAAAAGTTGTCGTCCTTAAGTGAAACGTGAAACTGCTTGCAAAACTGTCGCGCGGTATTTCTGTACTAGCAAAACTGTACTCCGGTTAGAATTACAGGAGACATCGTGTCGTGGGACTAACACGATAGTAATTCAGCGATAAACATACTGCCAATAGAACTTCCACCGGCAGTACTTCCTAGATCCATAACAAAGCATCTTGTTAAAAATGTACACTATAATAAAGTAATTGAAAAATGCAAAACAAGTACCCTAAAAATTCTACAAACATCCTATAGCCTAAGAAACAAAGAATAAATCCCCCAGCGCAACTCCTGTTTTTACCTCGAAAATGAAATTAACGCTAAACCTATTGAAATGGTCAAAATCCAAAAAAGACCAGTCGGTGGTTTCTTAGAAACATTGCTGCACTTCATAGAGGAGCGTTTTTTGAGATTTTCCATGATTTCATCGCAGATTGTGAAATATTCTATCGATCTGCCGACATCTCTTTTTACTCCTCTTTTTCTTTAAAGACATATATACTATATATAAATATATCCCGAAATTGACTAGTAGGTTCAGTGTTAAGCAGCAAGTAGATTTAGCAAAGACGTTTTTTTACACGGTTCTTTACACGTTCTATTCAGTTACACGTGAAGTTTTTCCATTGCACGTGAACCATGCACCATGCACCAGACCTGGAAGCGCCATTAGGCGCTTTGTTCATCGCGGTTTCTCGGAGGCTAATTAAGTTGAAAACGAAGCGTTCTCCCTCGTTTCACGCCACTTTTCGAAACAGAGCGGAATCGCGGTATTGGCGGTTTCTTGTTTCGGCACGCACCAACATGAAATTTCGCAATCGTTTCCGCATTCTTCGATCGTGTACCGCGGCGTAAGGTTACAAGAAGTCGGCTTCATGGCGGCCAGCGCCGGATAAAAACGCAAGCGCGTTTCTGTCCTTAAGGCGCAATAACGGTACGCCAGGACGGCTAATGAGAGAGTCCCTGGATCTTGCGTCGGTTCTCACACCTACTTTAGCTATCCTTCGGAGCGGAAAAGAATTCGACGAATTATCGTCATTAAACAGTATTACGGATGGATCTTTCCGTGTCCGTGGCGCAATGGCGGCAAGAAATTTCGCAAGGCTTTCCGCATTCTACGCCGGTGCCATTATTGCGTCCTTGCGATATGCAAAAGCTCGTTTGAACTAGTTCAAGGGAAGAAAACGAGGTTTTCCGGCAGAGAAAGAATGCCTTTCCTCGACGGTCACAGCATTGAAATCATCATCTGCTGTATCATCATCGGAATGATCTCTCCGCTGTTTCTTATCCGTCGTTTCTTATTTAGTTTTCATTACTTCGTTGGGGCCCGCGAACACTCAAATCACTTCCTCCATTTTTCTTCTGCGATTCTTTTACCTTTCATAAGTATTGATGGTATATCTAGATACCTTCGGGTATTTTAGTGCTAAGGAAAGAGTAAGAATCTTCTATGCATAGGTGAAATTTGAAAGGCAAAGGTAGATCCGTGGATGTAAGCCACGTAAGATTAGTGGCTAAGTGTGTCTTGTAAATCATCTTAGTATGTCAATGTGGTTGGAGAATAGAAAGGTAACGCGATATCCGGCCGTTACTGAAACAAACGAACTGAAGACATGAATGGACGCTGCAGGGAGATTTTCTATTACCAGAAGACGGTTTAAAATTCAATACAGGCGCGAGGAGTAACGAAGAATAGTTTTCTTTCGCCCGGCGCGTATGACGTCAGCGAGACTTTTGAAATTCGATTCGACACGGCTTAATTTCACTTTCGAACCCGAGACCGAAAGTGATTCCAGCCTACGACATAGCTGAGGATTGTGGAGCATAAAAGAGAGTGGAAAAACGCCTTTGCCTTTTCCCTATGTTAAAGAAACCCGCCAATGGTCATGGTCGATGGTCGAATCCGAGAAAAAATGCCGGTACCAATTTATCCTCGCGTTCTCTAACATATTCTTACGTTTATCTCTTAGTGGCATCATTAAAGCTGACAGCATTGAATTACTAATGACGTTGGTGAAAGGATAGAGTACTGTACTCTATTTCTTATTCGTTAATGAAATGCGAATATAGAACTGTTTCTAGGTATCCAATCTGGGACTTTAGAAGTTAGACGACTACGATTCACACCCTCTACGGTTACTCTTTCAATGTCATTCAACTTTTCGCGAGAATATCATGGCTACATATTTTCAAATAAGCAATATTAGATGCATAAGGACTTTCTCTATGTCGAAAAGGCGATACGTTACTATGCTCGTTTTTTTTAAGAAACGATATAATGATATCAAGTCAAACGTTTCTTTATTACGAATGCTTTTTGTAATAATTATTACGTAGTGGCATACAGATAAATATCGAACCAATATTTCTTTCACAGTTTCGCATTAGATAATAATGTTACTTAAACGTTTTCTATAACCGATATTAATTGCAATTTGTTCCAAGGATTCGTGCAGCGCGCAGGGTTTAAGTGAGGTAATGATAAAATAAAAAACACTGAGATCGATCGAGAAAGACTTTAATCCTTTACAGTATCCCAAGTATTTTACGGTACGGCGGCTCTTGTACATATATCCCGTACAGCTCTTCGCTACATTCGGTAGGCTTGTTGCGTGCGGTGTTCCCAAGTACGGCTTCCACATTAAGCCTGGAAATAATTGTTGGCATAGCATGCCGGACACTAAGTCGCCGAACTATCTTGTAATCTGCAATGCAATGCTAGTCGGTGCATCGATAGGCTGGTTTAACTGGTATAAACGGGGGGACGGACTCTGCTGACCGACTTGCGCTTAACGGTTTCCTCTATCTGGCTTTACGCGTTTCTTCGTCCTTTTGTTACGTACCCGATCATTTGGAGCATATCGGTTACGCGTTCACGAGACCTCGAAGTAATGCTACGCACGTAACAGATACGTAAGTCTCCGTTCGCCGAGCTGGATTTACACTTAAACCTTGTACTTGGGTAAATTCATGTATAAAAGACAAGATAGACCGTGCGTTGGGAGTCTGAAGAGAATCAAAAGGCTGGGATGATTCAAAAATATAGTCGTATATTCTTTGGTTACAGGTAACATCAAATCATTATAAATCGTTACGTGTAACGAACGCACAATCGATGATAACGAGTTTCATCGTTGTTTTCAATCGTGTCTAGAATAGTTTCGAAAATAATGCGATAATTAACACTATTGTCGCTTCGTTATTTGTATATGTTCGTGTAGGTATTTTTTTTTTTATGGAGTTTTATAATTCCAAGTATCTTGCGTAATCTCTTTATGAGAAATTGCTTCTTAAAAATCGTGTGATAATCCCTTGATTTAATACAGGATCATTTATACATTAGACAATATGCTGACAAACTGTGTGAAGCTACGGCTAAGACAAATCACGTATTTGAAACGTTGGGAATGTGTCTGTGCAAAGCAAGTTGCTACGGACTATATACCATCATGCACGTATAGTAATACGTATTCAGAGTTCTTAAGATCGTAGAAAAAGTAGTAACATTATATCGCGGTAACAGCGATGTAAAGTGCTACTCTACAGACGTACCGCTTATGATCGACTGTAGATTTCACGGGGGTTGTGAGTCATATCTATTATTGTTATTCATTAATATAGAGTCGTACAATGTCGGATCATTTTCGAATATACCCTCGTCTATTTGATCATCCAAAATCGTTACATCATCGTTGGGATATTTATCGATATTGTTCAGTTGAATAGATGGTACAATTTGCTCTTGCGTATGTCTCCGTGGTTTTTTCTTTCTCGTAACAGTGTGAACATTTTCCTGTAAATTATTTGTGTGCATGTTAGACTAAATCTAGCAACATGTAAGGTATTGTTTTACATTGCGATTGACGAACCTCAAATTCCGCACTGTCTTCTTGCGATATTATCACATGTTCATAATCAAATATATCCTGTTCCAAGTTTTCGAACGAAACAAGTGGTAACATACAGTCTTCGGTTAATGTTACGGTTATCTCCGGTTCCCCTGCGATTATATACGAATTAGCATCTTAAAACTTTGGCATTATGAATATAAATCTAACTCTAATACTCTGCTTACTTAAAGGATCATTCCGATGCAGCAATCTCAGATATTTGGACAATATTTCTCCACTTCTTGCGTTCCCTTGCCTACAGTTCCTTAATTCCCGATTGCTTCTGCGCTCTACTCCATCCATTCCCTTCATCTCTTCAAAGTATTCTCAGTTCAATTCCTCGACTTTCTCAGTTCTATCCTTTAGACCGGATGCACCGCAAAGGGCCTGTACATTCTAAAACAATGATGAAATGATCGCATACTATCTCCACCCAATGAGCATGAAACGATATCGAGCCAGTAATGAATGTTTAAATCACGGATAACTATGATTTACTTTGCATCGATATATCTAGCTGTTGCAAGACGGCAAGTAATATATCGTGATGCCGAGGATCTCGACGATCCTCGATCTTCGTAGAGATCCGCCATCTCGAGCAGATAGCTCCGAGCAGATTGACGATTCGATAACTCTCTTCGTCCTTTGCTCTGTCTTGTTAAAACTCGTTAATCTATCAAAATTCGTTTTCGATGTAATTGTAACCCTTATAAAATTGTGCTACGTCACGATCGTTGATAGAACGTATGCTGTAGATGAGCGACTTACCTCCACGGAGACGGCGTGCGTGAACGATCGTCGAGCCCAAAACTTGTAAAGCTTTTTACCGTGGAAATCGCTTGTCAATACGCAATACCGTCGATACGAGGAAGGTTCAGTATCGTCACGTTGCACGGTGCACGGAGGAGTTACGAATTGACAGGTTATGCGCAAGCGTCGTCGTGCTTTGCTATCACGAGATTCGCGATGACGTCAGCGATGCAGTACCGGCCATTGTGTTCATTATCCCTTCCTGATCTACAAAATTTTCTTCTATTATTTTCATGTGTTCTTGCGAGGATTGTTTCAGGATAATTGTAAGTGAAAAACTTTTATTTACATATCTAACCAAAAAAATTTCATTATTTATATGTAAATCTTTAATTTTCAATGAATTGGCTTAGTGAGAAATAATGCTCACTGGACTAAATCAAAGTAATTGCTAATAATCGAGAGCGATAGAAAGATAAAGTGCCATCTTTTTTATAAAAAATTTCGTTTATTTTGCGGGGATCTAATCACATTGCGGATTATATGAATGTTACATTTTAAGATGCACGATGATGGACTGTCAAAGGGCTTTTTTAAAGGTGCATTCCTAATGGCCAGAAATAGAAGAGAAGTCGAGAGTTTATTTACGTAATGCACGTGCAAAATCGGTGCAACGTGTCAACAGAGGAGAAGTCGATGTCGAGTTTTCCTCGATATAGGACCACGAGGGGTGAATACCTGCGCTAATGGCACTGGTATTGGAACGCGCGCGTTATATGGTTAGTGATCGAAGGATATCCTAAAAATATTTCTTGATAGACGGAAATAAAAAAGTAATTAAAAGTTTAATTGCCTTGCGCGTATAATCATCATAAAACATCGACAGTGAAAAAAATAATTTAGTCGTATGTGAAATACAATTGCAGAGTATTGATGCTGACACTAATAACATCGGAGCAGATCTGTACGAAGATATGGACGGATCCATACGTTCAACGGTGGACTTTTCTTACTTTTTCAGAGAGCATTTATTTATAATAATCAACGTGCTTGAAGCTGCTCCAGCAAATAAAGGTTCAAACTTTTAGGCGGAAAATCTTAGCATATACTTGCTGGGTAGGATCAACAAATGTCACTTACCTTTAATACATGTTACAGTGTTGGATCCTGAATTTTCTGTCCAATAGAAAAGTGTACATCATAATTTTACTGGGAATAATTATAGCATTACTTTATGATATCTTAATCTAATAAAAATAGTTCGTTACTTTAATCAATTTTCCTTTTAAATTTTAGTACATAAATGCAACGATGTCTCTTATTTCACTGCTTTCTACGAAAAACAATCTTTACAAAATGGTATCTTAAAAATGATATTTTAGCATTAGTTACCAAAGTTCAACCGATATCTTGTGGTTTTATTGAATGTCATGAAAAAAAAAATACTATGTAGTACAAAGTACAGAGAAGTAAGGTATCGATACTTTAAAGCAATTCAAGGTAGACGTAAATAATGTACAGAACTGTGTTTATAAGTACGAATCAAACTAGTAAAAGACGAGCGGTATACATTAAGAATAATTCGGATCCTATAGGAAGAGAGAGGGGGTGATTCTTCAGCTTTATTTTTGTTCTATTATCGCAAAGTGAGTGGATGGTACAGAAAAGTAAACGTTGTTAATCGTAATTAATAAACGCGTATTATAAATCTTCAGCTAGGCGCGCCCAGTGATTAAGCGAAACTTTATTCGAGAGGGGTAAACAGGCAATTATTTTTGGTGACCAAGGAAGCATATATTTAAGAGAACGAGAGAAGAGGAACGATCTTAGCTCTATCTCGATCGTCCATTTGTCTTTTCTAGGCTTACCTTCTATCGCGTGTAATAATACGATCAACGGATCGGCGTTCAGCCGAGGGGTAGGTTAGTAAGGAGAATATCACTTTTGTCCGCCGATTTCCTTCCCACAAGGTTTACGTGCGCTTTTATTCCCTTATACCGATAATATCTGGCCCCTCGCGGTGTTCTCAGTGTCTTGGATTCCAATATCGCGGATTTCTCGATCATCTCCGCGAAAAGCGCGGCCTTTTCTGGCCCCGCGAAAATTTAGGATATAGAGAATGTTTTAAGTTTTCAACTTTGATGGTTTACGTCCCAAATTCTCACTTCTTCCCGTCCCATTGACACATCTTTCGACATTTTGAAAATGTGGAAGACTCGATATTAATACTTTAACGATCGACATTTGCGCGTCTATCGCTGTGCCCCTAGTAATTTCTACCGCTTTACATAAAATGCAGCTTTCAAATTTACGTAACAATCAACGTTTCGACCGTGGTCTAACGAAATATTTTAATCCTGTCCGTAATCATCGATAACAACAGAACTATTACTTGTAATTACACGTATAATTAAGTGCAGCAAGAAATATTCTATATTCCATATTCCCATCGAGATGAAATAGTAACAGACTTTTGGCCAGTAAAGTGTTACGAGTTGACTTCTAATACCCGCTAAGCGAAGGAGAGGAATATATCACACCTACGCAGTGTATGACATTACCAAATCGTCCCCGATATTTCTTTACATCGTTATACAGACCACTGGATTATACAGGAAAAAATGGTCTAACGTCAGACCAACACCAAGCCGGATGAGCCTTTATTAGAAACAACGTGCTAATCATGTCATCTCTAAGTTGTGATCGCACCTTTAGAAATTAACTCTTCGTATCCGGTCTGTAGAAAGCCAAGCGGTAGTGCGGAACCTGGATTTTGCGGGAAAATTTGCGTGAGCCGCTGAAGCTCGTTAAAATATCTTATCGACATCGCGCCCTAGAGGAATTTCTGTGAACCGGACTTAGGAGTCGATAGTGCCCGGTTCAATCGAGCCAAATTAACAGGCGCAATCGCAGGCGCAACGACGTACGCGCTTCTCGCGATGATGGGCGAAAGGCTCCGAAACGGAGCGCACCGATCGTGGATGGACATCTGTGAACAAAAGTAAAAGGATCAAACATCGAAGCTTTTTCGAGATGGATTAAAATAATACGTATATCCTTCTATCCTTCTGCTTTCAATTATTTACAAACAGTTTTGTACGATCACGCGAGCATTAGTTCTCTTCTGCGAAATCTTCTTTTACGATCAAGTTCACGCTTCACTTGATTGCATCAAACGTCTCTATAGTATGGTCTAAGAAATTTTCTCCGCAGAATGTTAATAGATTTTCTATAGTTTAAACGCACATGTGGTGGATTGGAAAATTAAAATGTTTGAGGTAGTTTTTGTCAGGAAGCGCTGTGAATATTAACTCTGTTTCGTTTTTAATTACGTGATATAGGAAGGCTGATAGTAATTCTGATAGTAATTTGCCAATAATTTACTACGGATAATATTTGATGACTTGATAAACCGAAACTATGAATAATAATTTATGGTTTGAAAATATCATATCGATACTCACAGTGTGGGCGGACATCTTCCGCCTGCTCTTGTTGTTGCTGTTGCTGTTGCTGCTGCTGCTGCTGCTGCTGCTGTTGTTGCATCATCATATGCGTTGGTTGCGTCTGCAGGTGTTGCTGCTGCTGCTGTTGCGGCTGTTCTTGTTCCTGTTGCTCTGGCTGTTGTTCAGCGGCTTGACCGTCGGTGACTTCGGCACGAGCTTCTACGGGAACCTCGAGGGATTCTACTGGTCTTAGGGCGAATCTAGGAACTGGGAAGGCACGTCCTTCTACGACCTAAATGCGAATATTTAAAAATATTTATAATTCTTATCGATAATTTAGATCAATCATCTTTGACAATTGAGTACCGATTTTTCAACGAACGTTTCATTTCTCAGAAGCTTTCGTTTCCAAGAATTCTTCAAGAAAGCGATCGCCTTTTCAGAAAAACAGAAAATAACATTTCTACGAAACAAACTGTTCTGTTTACCAATACAATTTCTCGGAATTCCTATCCTATTCCTCGAATACCGCTAATAATACAATCCAACCGACAAACCCGTATATCTATTATATGTACAACTTTCCTTCCGCTTTCTTTTTTTCAAAATTTCACGCTTTATTATATAAAACTAGTTACACATTTATGATTCAAAGTATCGTATATCGTCTGTCACGGCGGAAGGAAAGTTTTACATCTAGTAATATTCGACAAAGACAGTCGTTCAAAAAATGCTTCGATCAGTTCATTGCCCGAATACACGACCACGAGCTCTGGCCTTGAGGATAAATAAACAAGGAGTCAAGTCGAAGGGCTCGCGAGGGAGGGCCCAAAGCGTGGGAGGGTAGTTCTTGGAGGAACGGAAAGAGTCAGCTAGGAGACTGTGGCGCGGAAGGAGGACTGTAAGGGCGGAGTAGCAGAAAATACAAGCAGGAGCGACGAGGCGTGTGACTAATTTTAATTTCCACGAGAGTGGCTCTGCCTGGCCAACCTCCGCTTTAATTAAATTTGTTTGGAGGTCTAGTTTTCAAGGAGACCATTAATTCAAGGAGATTAATTAAATTGTTTGCAGATCAAGAGATCCTTTTCGTTCGTCGTACCGCGATACCGGATGCGTTCCACTCTTTATCCGGCCGCGCGGGTTAATTTTATCCCGGAAGCCAACGGCCGCAAACTGAGAATTTCTCGGGACCTTTTCCATCTTCAAGATTTTCCACTTCTCTTCCGCGAGCCAAAAGAAGACCCTCTTCCCCCTTCTCTTTGCGTGGAGATCGCAATTTTATATCCGTTTTCTTTCCCCTCGATTTTATCGACCGCCAAGACCTCCGCGGAAACAAGAAATCATCCTGTGTACTTCGCGTGCAATTTCGAGCACGTTCTCTTTTTTTTTTGTACGTTTAGATTCGTTTCGATTCGATGGAGAATACGACGTCGGATTAATCGTAAGATAATCCATAATCGACCTGCTGGATCCGCTCTGGAACGATGAGGGTCTAATGCAGTTTTCGTACAATCACTTACCGAGAATGGTTATTGCATTAAAGTACAGTTTCCGGGAATATAACCGATGCCTATGACAATGGAAATGATCAATATTCAGTTCTGTCATGAATACGCACGAGCAGCATGGCGTGTACTGTACCGTTGTAATTGCGTTAGAATAATTCCTCGCGCAAGAATGGTCCCTGCCTTTGAATAATCTTATTTGCCCGATATATCCGAGGATCTAGATAGGGAGCATGCAATTTTGTGGGAACGAGTAATATGAAATTACTTTTGCGACTGCTATACGAGAAGATTATTATATCTAAGAAAATATAATGATCCATAAAATGTGACTTGTGATAAATCATAATGATTATACCTCTGCTTTCGCGTGAATAACCTTCGTTATCCAGGTTAGGTATTTAGCGCAGCTAGAATACTTAACGCGAAATGACCGATCCTCCGAAGATCGTAACTTTTGAATAAAAAGTGGTATACATCCTCGAAATAGCTGACCTCTGGATTTACATATCAATCGGATCCTTCCACGAGACCATCCAGCCCAGAGGATCCGTATTCGCAGTTTCTATTCCTCCCTCGCATCGGGATCAATTTCTCGTATTAAAGAGGACGAACGGAAGAGGATGGCAAGGGTACCAAAGGCGCACACTCAGAATCGCATTCTGTCCAGGGCGCCTTTCCCTCCTCTGTTAATTCATATGCTTCTGTCCTATCGAGCAAGCGACGGGGGAGGATGCGTTGAAATTTCCTTCCTCCACCGAGATTTTTCTGGCGTCGTGAGATTTTCCGGGGCTCGTAATTTCGCGAGGACGTATTTCCAGGATCGTTGTCGTCCTCGAAGACGACTCGATGCCCCGTAAAGGGTAAAGATTTTAAGAAAGAACCACGGTCCTGGCGGCCCACCGATCAATCTTGGTCGATTTCGACTCCTCGTTCATTTTCGGTGTAAAATGCAAAGAAATACAGAAGTGTTCGTAATAGTACGACATAACCAGGATCTTTTAACTACTTGCGCCGACTTTGTCGACCATTTTGCAAATCGCACGAAAATAAAAGCCAAACTCGAGAATTACCAAGTACGATCTTTTTTTTGGTCGATCAAATCGAAAGACGCGTAATCGATCGTTAATTAATTTGCGAGAGATAGTGGAATTTACCAGTGTGCATCGCGAGCGTGAAAAAAAGAGGATTCGCGAAGGTTTCGCGAGAAAATTCTGGGAAATATGGCCCGTCGGGTAATGTAAGAACAAAGGCTCGGGTCAAGGTGACCGTTGACAAAATCAAATTTTTCAATTTTGAACGATCTCAGCGGTCGACCCCAGCGCTCATTCTCCCGAGGTTATATAAGGCGGCGCGGCGCACCAGGAGTCACTCCTCGCAATCCCAGCGAAGTGTCAACATCCCTCCCTTTCGTCGTTTATCTTATT